>CM023616.1:16066037-16136037 GCA_013358685.1 Antennarius maculatus
TATCTCTGCTCTCAGCCTGTAGGAAATTCTTCAAATGATAGGCCTACATTCTGCATCTCCCATTCCATTTGTAGATCTGTCTTACATTTACTTGAGTGTTAATAATGCTGTCTATCTACGTTTCGCTGGTCAGTGAACTGGATCTGCAGTAGATATTGCTCGTCTGCCTCCCAGGTTTCTTTGGAGCTTTTTCTCACTGAGCCTGCATTTACCAATCTATCTCTCTCCGTCACATGACACATTCCCCATCCCTTCCAGAACGTCTTTATCCCACCACCTAGCTGTCAAATTAGCTATCAAATTTTCCCTTTGACTAGCTGATTGCAATGACATTTCAATATCTAAAAGCCATTTCCATTACATCCTCCCGTGAATGATATATACAGCAATAAGATACGCACCTTTTTCCTGTTCTTAAGAACAATAAGCTTCTCTTGTGCAGTTGAATTGAGTCTTTCGAAGTGCCTGAATGCTTCTGGATTGCAAATGGTGTGAAATATAGATGGTACCTTTAGTGCACCGATTTAATTGCAATACAAGGACAAACCAAGTTTCCTCATACTCTGATTTGTTTATGACATTCGCATCTTTTGAAATTATTTTAGTTTTTTCTTTGTTATGAGATTTGTTGTGTACGAAAATGTTCTAAAAAAAAAAGAGTGAATTAGTGGGATGTGATAAAGATATTGAGCTGGATTCATGATCAGATCAACTGAAATGAGTTTAATTAGGAACTTTGAAGAGGAGAAAAACTCTGGATACAATAATGTGTTTCTTTAATGACACTGATGGTCCTCAACTTCCATAACTCAATGTTGAATAATGCTAATATTAAAATGCATATTAATGTGATTAAAAGAATAGAGGATTAAATTCATTTATCCTTGAGGAAAATATAAAAACACAGTATTGTTTCATTTGAATCTCTCGGTATACTCATATAAATTAACATGATGCACATAATTTAAGGCAAGTTCAAAAACAAGTTTTATTATTTATATTTTCCTTGAGTGATATAGTGTTACTGCAGTAGGTGAAAGAAGCGCTCAGATACAGTGAAGCTATAATTTCTCCATAAATTATAATTCATGTAAGACAAAAATTGGATGGAAATTTTCTTGTTTTTTTTTACATTGAATTAATTTGTTTGAAAACGTTGATAAACCCCAAGTTTGGCCATCCCATTGAAAAAATTCAATCACTAGGTCTTTTTTTAGATATTTGGATCACACATCTACAGTTGACAAAATGAATGGCTTAACTTTTATCGTCAGACCTTTTTCTCAGTTTTTTTCCCAGACCTTGAGCTGACTAATTTTTCTGGCCTTTGAATTGAAACAGCGGTTTTTCATCTGGACAATGGCAGACAAATCAGTGAAGGCTACGGGGGATATAAAGATTGACCAAGCAATATTGCCAATGGAGTTAAATACCCATTATATCAATAATTATATAAATATCTATACAGTATATTTAACTGGCAATATTACTGTGTAATAGGTTCACTCCTGCCACTATAATATCCCAGAATAAAAGAAACTATTTTTCTTTCTCACAGCACTGTCTGAGAACTAAAAACCTCTAGTTTTAAGGCGATTGTATGTGGAACCTTTGTGTTTCTGCTATTCACAGCTAGGTCTCCTTTGTCAAAGAGATGTTTGGTCTCTACAGGAGTATCTGGTTAAATAAAGGTTTAAAAAAAGGGAGGGATTTGACCATCGTCAATCAAGGCCAAAACTATTGTCAGAAAGGAGGATCACGGATGAAGTGATGGATTAAAGTACAAAATCAGATTGAATAAGTTCTCATTTTTTGTGTACCTACCTTAAATATGAATGTTTCCTAGTCCACCCCCACCCCATCCCTTGTGCCTTGCCCTTCATCCAGCCTCACCACTCTGAATGTTGAGGCCACACACACGTACGCACACACGCACACGCGCACACACACACACACACACACACACACACACACACACACACACACACACACACACACACACACACACAGAAAGCCAGACCTTGTGATTCCTCAGGCACAGGGCAAGGAGCAGGTGGCCTTTGTGACGTGAGAAAGAGAAGTCGTTGTTAAGAAAGGACTTCCTCTGTGTGTGTGTGTGTGTGTGTGTGTGTGTGTGTGTGTGTGTGTGTGTGTGTGTGTGTGTGTGTGTGTGTGTCTGTGTGTGTTTTGGGGGCTTGCAAGAGGAGGAAGGGGGTCAGGAAAAGGAACCGAATTTTGTCTTTGTGTTATTTTGTGTTCTCTTGTGTTGCTCGGTGGCAAACCACTATAAAAGGGACAAAGCCAAATGTATTTGTCCCTCTTACCTCCTTCTAACTCATCCTTTAACCCCCCTTTGTTCGCTCACTTAGTTAGTGGACCCTATTGAATGGGTAGAAATGGCCTCTAAGGTGAAGAGAACCGCACAGACAGATGCACCTCAGCTTGTGGATGTTTGTCCAACAGTGTGAGAAAGAAAGATGGAGTGAGGACCACCTCAGTGTTTCCCTTGCCTGTCCTCCCCTCTTTCTCCTTTTCCGTGTCCTTGGTAGAGGTCACCAGTGATGAAGATGTCAAGTTTCTAATTTGAGGCTTCTGATCTCACTTGCGGCTACACCTCCTTCTAGTGAAGTGTTTGTCTGAAGGTAGACTGATGAAGGCTGACATTAGCTAAAGATAATGTTGCCGTGTGTGTGTGCGTGTGTGTGTGTGTGTGTGTGTGTGTGTGTGTGTGTGTGTGTCTGTGTGTGTGTGTGTGTGTGTGTGTGTGTGTCGATACATATATATATATTCGCCCTTTTATCTAAATCTCTGCTAACTTCTGAGCAGGGAACTATTGATGGTGTATTGATGGTCATTCTGTAGGAACTAAGTGATGAATTGGGTCTCCATGGGGATCATCGGCGCTCAGGTGTAAATAGGAACCAATGTTGACCCAGTTAGGTTTCTGCCCGGAAGCATTAACAGTTTTTTGAAATAAAACTGAATGAAATAAATACTAACTTTTGATTACCAGGAAGATAGCAGATTGTCATTCACTAGGTAGGGAAGAATAAAAATAAAATAAGAAAACAAGTATTTATTGTAAAGCAGTGTACAATATTTAATAACCACCATGGAAAAGAAACACGCAGAAAAAAAAATTGTATGTTTTAAATATTTTCTTTCATAATATTAAATGCTCAGAATCTCAAGCAATGAAGATACGCCATGTCTTGTTTATCTATAAAATTATCTTAAAATCAATCAGTTCTTGTTTCTAGTGTTCTGGCTTAAAAGAATTGAAGATAAGTTCCATAATAAATCTGTTTCTATTTCTTTGTTGAGATTAACCATAAATGAATAATAAACTATTAGATATTGTATGTTCTTAATGTCAAAGAATGGTTAACACTTGAAAATAATAACCTCGCAGTAAATACAGATGAACTTCACCTTTCATTTTATTTTCATGAAAACTTTAAAAATAGTTACAAAATTATTAAAATCTTAATTTTATGTTATTAGTTAAACTTGTTTTCATGACCGCGATTCACCTGTTGTAAAGTGTTTTACATACTGTAGGCTCTATCCGTGCACAGATCCATGTAGGCCATGGGTTTTGAATTTGGTGTTGATACAACAGGTGCGTGATCTTAACACTTAAAATGGTCCGACTGTAAAATATGCCCCTCCGTTGTTGCTGATAAAGGGTCTAGTTACTTTAGTTCCTGCTGTTTGTCCTTGGAGACCTGATGAACAATCCAAATACCACTATTTTCTTCCCGACCGACACCTACATTTCAGTTCTCTCCCTTTCTCTCTCTCTCTCTTTCACTGGTTTCCATTGTTTGAGGTTTGTTTTCATTCTCTGTTTCTCAGAATAACACCGAGTTTGCCCACACGGAGTGTCGGGTCTATGCTGGAGAGAGAGAGACAGACAGAGAGAGAGTCCTGAATCCCATTAATCTGCCACATATGGTGGATCTGCAAATGACAGATCCTTAATGGTAAACATTGACGGATAGCGTTTGGTTGTTTCTATTGGTGAGCTGGATGGGTACACTTGTGATAAGTGCTCCATTGCGGAGGAGAGAGATGGTGTAAATGGGGCAGGAGAATACCACTAATAACCCCCCCACCCTCCCACCAACCCCTTGCTCCTCAAGCTAGACCTTTTGTCCCACCTGCTATTCTGTGGCTGTAAAATTAGGCTGCACCCCCTTCTTTTTCTCAGTCCTCCTTTCTTTATCCACCTCTTTTCCTTTTGGGTGAACAGCCATGTGAAGAGGTTCATTACCGCTGTAGCTGGTCCTACTCAGGTATGGCTGGGACTGTTCCCACTATAGGCCCATAGCTCTCCCTGTCTGGCCCCGGTGGCTTCCTGGAAAAGGGAAACATGGAACACAAAGGTCCTATTAGCACTTCCTATGAAATCAGCAGTTTTCTCTAGAGGTACAACGTTCCAATTACTTAACACTAAGAGGATGCCTTACCCCCCACAACACAACCCAGTGCTTCAGTGTGTGTGTACGTGAGTTTCTTAGTCCTCACCATCGTGCTATTCTTCAAGGCAGGGCCTGCGCTAGGTGGCTAATTAGCACTGAATATACTCTTCTTTCTCTCATCCTTATGCTTTTCTACTCCTCTCCGTCTTGTGTCTGATGAGTGCATTTTATTTACCATTCTTTCACTCCGACGGTGCCCCAGGCTTCCTCTCACAGTCCTGCCCTGACATACTGTAGGCTATACAAGCAGCCCATCCAGAGCTATACCCTGCTGGAACGTAAAATGGAGATCCCAGAGAGGGGTTATTCATGGCTGGAGATGCTACGTGGAGATCACGGGGGTCCTGATTCCTAAATGAATGGTCATTAGTCTACCAAGGTCTGTGAACCCTGAGAAAGGGATGGCTAGCAAATTCAAATTAATCAATGGATTTATGGACTGGACAGAAAATGTCCCTATATGAATCGAAATAGAAGAAGATCTAACAGAAAAGGTAAATATGTACTAAATAGGAAACTTTTGCAGTGTGCAATGATGATTTTTGATTCCATAATATCTGTATTTTAATGTTCATTTCAAAGCAGAATTTTTTCCCCATATATGTCTCCTCCGTTTATTGCTTTTCTTTCACTCTAGTCACACTAATGCACATCAGACTGTAATTTCCTTCTGCAGTGGACGTCTTCATCCAAATAGGATGTAGAGAGAGCTCAGTACAGGGGGAATCTGGGTGGTCTCAAAGATCACCATGAGAGTTAAGTGCAGTGAAAGCAGAGCATAAGTGAATCAGGAAGAAGGGATAAGAGTGTCTGCTCTGTACAATACAACAGGTGTGGAGGGGGATGAGGCTGCTGGGGGGGCAGATTCACACATTCACTGACTACAGACCTGGACTTAGCTGTCCTGGGTAATGACTAACATAACACAGGTTGTTTCTCATCACAAACTTTCCTTTTTGAATACGTTTACTAGATAGCAGAAGGCAAACATTTCAGCTAGTGTAACGTCTACTGTGTGTTTGGATTTAAATGATGTTATTAAGGTTATAAGGTCACATACTGTGGGTGGGAGACATTCAGTGAGTTTAGTTTGTCGCTGCAGTTAGACCTGTGTGTTCACACTGAAAAATGACAAATACACTAATAAAAAAAATGTGGCTGACTGAAGTCATTGTGGTAGATTTAAATACACAATTTCAGTATAATTTGTAATTTAGGTAAACTGAAGAAATGTTGTATTCACACAATAAACACAATAAGCTTCTTAGCATCACTTTCGTGGATTCTAATATTTCCCATGTTGCATTGCTGACATGAACCTCTTTCACAGATGGCCTCTAATTTCAAGGAAACAGTTTCTGACCTTTCCTATAATCTTTTATTCATTTCAGCTTCATCCTCGCGGCTCATCAATCATCATGGGTTAGATCTATAACCGGATTACTTGCAACTATCTTACATGCAACAACACATGCTTGCAGATAAACATACACAAAACTGTAAAACTATGGGTATTATTACAGTCACATTATCACTGATGGTATTGGTGGAGATTTAGCCCATCTCGATTCATATTATATCACTTGATGGGATTAATGGATCCCTGAGCGTGCTGCTTGAATTAAACTGCGGTCCCTCAGTGCTAGGTGTGGAGATAAACGCATCCTAGTTGGACTCTAGCAGCTGCCCATCTGTCCTCCAGCTGCAGGAGTTTGATATGTACTGTTTGATTTGTACGTTTTCCTGGGTCCTCCTCCTTGGTTTTCTTACTTTTGGAATAAATTAAGTTCTGCTTGTTATGTCAGACATTACAGCGAGCAAACTGTTGACGCTCATCCCGGGACTTAGCATGGAGATTGTATTCCAACAATGCACCTCGCCCCTATTTATTTCATGTAGATTCAAATTCAGTACAATTGTATTCCTTGAATGTCTCCAAAATCCTTTTTGTTTTTAAAATCATGCACATAGAAGGTATTACCTTTATTTTATTGTATTACATCAATTTTATGTTAAGTTTAGAGATATAGTTCTTTATGATTGTGGCACAAGACTTGGTTATGTGCTGGTTTTGTAGAGAAAAGAGGACAAAAACTTCTGTAATTTAAATTTTCTTTTCAAAATAATATTTTAACATTAATAAAATTTGAGGTAAATAGTAGATCAGGTAAAATCAAATAATTTCTTCTTCATCATATTAATTTATGATAGCAATAAAAACACACTTGTTATTTATTTATTGATTCGGTATTTTTTTCTAAGACTTTAGCAAATCAACTTGTTCAAGTTATTTAAAGTTAATTTCCCATTTTTGCATGTCATCTATTTTCGCCTGCAGTTAAATATGAAGAAATGAGTTGCAGCCCCAGAATGAAAGCGATTTAAGGAGAGGGGATTATTTTGAATGAGGTCAGCGTTGATGGAAATTAAAACAGCGTCTCCACTGGAGGCCTAGTAACTCAACCAGACAGAGCAGAGGAGGAGGCTTATATTAGAAGAGGCGTTAAAATCCGTTTTCTCATATCTCTCTCTCCCCCACCCGCCTCTCCCTTGCAGCACATTTTTTCCATCCCTCCCTTCGTCTGAGAAAGTCCTGAAAGACAAGCCGCATCATCAGGCCATTAAATATTTAAGCAAAACACTGAAACTATATGAAAGATTAAGAGTGCATAAAAATAATTAAGGATTATCGCAATGAAAAATGCATGCTTGCTGTAACCTAGGAGTTCATGATATGAACAATACAATATTAATGGTCTGGAGTGGAGGACTGAGCAGGCAATTCTGTAGCCTCATTAAAAGGAATATGTTTGTCTGGCCCAGGCTAGGCTGCAAGCTACAGATACCAGATCAGCCTCCACTGTTTACAGGTAGACACACAAACAAATGTAATGAAACCATTGGGTGAGCTGGGGATACATTTACCACAGGCCTTTCTTAATAATAAAAAAACAAAGATATGAAAATAGTAGTTGTCTATGTGTAAAAATAACATTTTCAAAGACGTGGTCACCATGCCAACCTCAGACGGAGACATAGTCAGGGCTAGAGACATTAGAAAGCACCAATACCTTAAATCACATTACCATGAGAATCCATTTCTTTCACTGAACCATAAAAGCGTGAAAGCTTCATATATCTTTTATGCCCTTGGCCCATTTTTCTGGCGAAGTGTGCTCATTTCTCGCTGAACATTGATATTTTAACTGTTTTAATTATTGGTCAAGAGAAGTTGAAGGCCAGGCACGATGATGAGGTTTCCCCACATCGGTGGTTTTCAACAATGTCAGCTCTCTGACACATTTTCAGGTCATTCCACGATGAATGAAATACAAATGAAACCCATCGCCTATTGGAATAAGGTATCATTGGAGGTGCAGCTTAGAGGCCGTGACGGGAGATTTGGGCAGATTTGACCTCTCCTGAAGCGGAGGCCACGCATAACAATGGAAAAGTCAATGTGTCAGCGGATTATGCAACTATCTGTAGGCGCCAGCACGGGCCTTATATGAAATATGTGTTCTTTGTGCCGGCCATCTTGAATAGGCCTATCTAAGTTTCCTTAAATATGTTTATTTTTTCTCTTGACTTCTTTTCCAAATTATTTATTAAAATAATTTGAACTCCATTTATGATGAATTGAACACATTCATTAAACAAAAATTCATTAAACAAAAATGAATCATGACCTATTTATTGAATTAATTTAAATAGTAGTCTTACTGTTTTGTGTTTTTTTTTAAATCAGATTTTTTTTTTTTTGCTCACACACACACACACACAAAGTGCTGCTGTCAGTGCCTTCTCAATTAGATGCTCCCTACATTAGCACGGGTGACCGAACACTGCGGCTCCGTTCCCTCTTCCCGGCTCGAGCGGCAGATTAGACGCAGATTCTGCTGCTATTATGAATTCAAATACATCCTCCTCTGATTGAAGTGAACTATTACAATAAGCCACGGGCTGCTGCAGATAATGGCACAAGGTATGCTCAGTCCTCTGCTGCCGTGACAGGATATTATTGAGCAGAGGTGAAAAGTTAACAAAATTATCAAATAGCCAAGACCATGCTTACTCAGATGTCAGCGGGCCCAGAAATATAAATGATAAGGCAAGAAAAAGCTACAGAATCAACCTCTTTAATTACATCCATCAGTGATGTTTTTCCCCTTTCTGTCTGTCCATCTGAGATATGCTCTAGGAATATCTCAGAAAGAACTTTTTGCCCTAATTTGAACTATTGCCAAATTGTAGAGGCTATCTTACTTTATTACCATATTGTTAATATATATTGTGAAATGCATTGTACTCCAACAAACTTGTCAATTTTATTTCCATAGGCGCTTTAACTGTGTATTTTTATTTAAAATCTAATATTGAATTAAAAAGGGGGGCAACACATTGTTGTCGTCTGCACCAGACAAAGATGGCCGGCACAGACTCACCGACTGACTGTGTTGTTACTCAATAGATGAATGTTCTCAGGGCGATACACATGATGAGTATTGGCCTATGTTTGGAGGACAGAAGGGAGCAAATCAGAATCACGAATGGAGGGAGATCAGGATGTTTCATTTAACACCTGCAGCAGGAGGAGGTCGCTACTCACGAACGTACACGCTGTGTGCCGCGAGTGTGTTCCTTTTAACTGTTGTGAGAGAAATTAGGCTGCGTCTTAATTTGCAGGTGAATATGTTTAACTTGTCATTGAAAACAAGGTGGAGCTGTCAGTGATTTCACAGATTTCCCTAACAAAAACACTGCCACGCAACCCGGCTGCTGTATTGTTGCGGTAGGCCTGGACGTTTATGGTAATTTGTGGGTATGTGTGCGTGCCTCATGGAGTCGCTCTGAGGGGAGAAATGATCGTCGCATTAACCCTTCAACTCTTATTTCATGGCTGCCTCGTTAAGAAGCTTGTGGATTTAATTACCGGCGGTGGAGGCTGGGAAGGTACAAGGCCCCATGTCACCGTGTAATTGGAAGCATTTCTCTCTTCACCCAACTTAACATTTTTCACCCATCTCTAATTGTCTAGTTCACAGTCATTAATAAGGCGAATTATGTAATTTTCAAAACACGACTTGGGCTGGGGGTTTAGGGTAAGAACTTAAAGGGGTCTTATCAGTCTCCTCCTGTCATCCTCCTCATTAATGCTGCTGTTGTGTGGGCGACGTCAGAATTAAAACCACACCAGTCTTAAAAAGTCCTTTTTGTGCACATGCAGCATTAATATTGTAAACATTCCACATGCACTGCACTTTAGTTTATGAGGTCAATCTTAAAATAAACATCTTTTCGACTTTATTGTAGCCTGCTCTCTTCACTACGCACTCAATTTTCAGGTGTCAAATCAAGTTACAGAAAAATATGGATGTTTACCATCTTATCCTTTGAGAATTTAAAAGATCATTTCATTCTAAATGGCAGGGATTTGGAACACTTGGCTTTCACCTAAACATTATACCCAGACCTATTTTTTTTCTCCCATACTGCTAAATGCAGAAGTGCCACAATTTATGTAATACATGTGGAAAATGGATCAAAATTGCTTGAATGACAGCTTCTGTGCTTTAAGCTACAATAATGTGGGATTGCAAAATTCTGCAGTGCTAAAGACTTTTTTTTTTTTAATCGTGATGGCTCCTCATCTGACTATAGGTGTATTTCAAAGTGTCCTGTAGTAGCTTTTATTTTTACAGCACATTTAAAAAAAAAATGTGTTAAAGGTAATAAAAGAGAGCCTTCGATGGATTTAGGAGAACTTTAAGAAAAGCCAATGCTGCTAAATGTTTTTGACCTCTCCATGTAGGCCCTTGGTATATTAGCTTGACTGCTATAATAGGCTGGATGGCTACTGTGTGGCTGTCATCATCATTAATTAAGTCCACCCCTTCTGTCCTTATCAGTTCCCTTCTCTTTTTATTCACTCGGCTGATTTCTCTCCTCCCTGCCATCCATACATGCCAGCCATCAAAGTCACGTGGCTTTTTTTCAGTTTGCTCACACAATCATATCTTCTCTCTCTTGTTTTAATCACGCCTCTGAGCCGCGACGACTGTGTGAATGGCAACATTTAATGGGCCACACTTCATTTGCTCTTTTAAAATTGGCTTGTATTAAAGGCAAACAACAATGACAGGCCGTGTCTGAAATAGAGAAATCACACACGATGACAGTTGTGGTGCGGCGAGGGGCCGAATACTGCTGCAAATGAAATCCTCAGCCACAAGACTCCATTAAAATGTCGCAATGTGATACTAATCTGCAATGTTACTATTGCGGGAGCCCGGCTCCCCCCCCCTCACACACACACACACACACACACACACACACTATCCATTGTCGCTGCCGCAGTACTCCATTCTGCATTATCAGAAAACACAGCCATTAAAAAGCATTTGACCTTTTTGTAAAGAGTACCGAGAAATTACCTTTCCTGTTCTCTTCTCACCCCCCTCCTCTTCCTTCCCACCTTGTTCGGAGAATAAATCACTTCATGGCAAATTGTAATGCAACTCCTACTTTGCTCTGAGTGGTGTTAGGTTCGCTCTGCCTCGACAGCGCCTGAGGAGATACAGCCGTAATTAAATGTTACATCTGCCAATTGTTTCACGGGCACAACGAGAAGCAAGGGGCGGCTGGAGAGCAGAGGAAGAGAGGCCGGGGATAGGAAGCAATGGAGGAGACAAGTGGAGGTGAGACAATGCTGCAGGGTGGGCTATTTGAGGAGGAGATTGCAGAGACCAACCGAGGAAAAGGAAGGAAGAGAAGGGACTGGATGGGTAACAGGAGGCGAGGAGAGATTGGTGCAAGGACAGATGGATACAAAAAGCTCTTGGCCTCACATTGAGCATCTCAGTGTCATCCTAGTCTGTATTGATCTGATGTGTGTGTGTATGTGTGTGTGTCTATGTGTGTGTGTGTGAGACCGACAGATGAAGTGTTAGAAGTGTGCAAGCACATCCTAACATGTTGAAATCCTCTGCTCAGACGGCAGCTATCACAGATATCTTGGCCTCGCTGCCTTTCATTGTAACCTGGAGCCGATTGCAGGGTGAAAAGAACCCAGAGCGCCTGTGGCTGTTTGTGCACATTTGTGTTTGTGTGTGTGATAATGTGTGATAATGAATATTTATTGCCGCATGATGAATCTCATCACACACCTCAGCATCGACTGACACACGCAATCAGGCTATGACCATCCGTAGCTGTCCAGTGACATACACACACATTTGCACAGACACACACACACACACACACATACTCACACGTTTGCAGAGCGAGCCTTTGTTTACCCCTGGTGAAATGAAAACTGTGACGGGAGTAGCTGCAGTCGCTACATATCACCCTGTGAGCAATTAGCAAGCTGCACAGGGGGTGGAGAAAAAACATACACTGTCCCCCCAGGATGTGAAGATGTGATAATCTATGTGTCTGTGTGTGTGTGTGTGTGTGTGTGTGTGTGTGTGTGTGTGTGTGTGTGTGTGTGTGTGTGTGTGTGTGTGTGTGTGTGTGTGTGTGTGTGTGTGTGTGTGTGTGTGTGTGTGTGTGTGTGTGTGTGAGTGTGAGTGTGGGTGTGAGTGAATGTTTCTTTTTTTTTTTTTAATGAGATTTGTGGACTACTCAGACAAAAGCAAGAGGACGGGTGCGAATGTAAACGCTTCAGGTATTAAAATAAACATATTTGTAAAATGAATTTAGAAGAATTTGAAAAACCTTTACTACTTTTGTGTGTATGTTTTCAAATGTCCGTCTCTGAAATTTCAGCTTCCACATGCTCCTTTTCTGGGGCAGAGAGCAATTACAAACGGCATTTAAAATTTTTTAGCGACATCTCTCAGCGGATTCGGTGTCCTTGTTAGTTTTCGTGGAGATTCTTATTCCTCCTAATAGCTCTGATGAAAACACTTCCACACAAAGCGGCATGTGAATTGTGAAAGACTGGATTTTGAGGAGAGATAATTCCTTTTTGAAATTTTTTATTTTTATCAGTAATTCACTGATTTGTTTGGGCTGGAGGCTGCTGGCTCATAACTTTGGCAAATACATTAAAATTATTTTCACAACTAAATACAGCAAGATGAAAGTGAGAAAATATGTGGACCCTTTTTGAAATAGTTAATGCAAAAAAAGCTATTTTAAAAGCCGAGGACATTTATTAATTTAAAGAAATGAACAAACTCTCAGCCTACCATGTCTTTTGTCAATATGAAAGCTAGGATTCCAGTCAATACTTCAAGTAATATATAAATACTGTATCCCAAGGCTGCTCTCACATTAACTCAAGCTGTACCACTGTAGCAAATCAACAAGGGGATGAGGAAGGGGTAAATGAGGAACGAACCCCATTCTATTCGCTGGAGGGTAGGGATGCATTTCCATAACTGCGATAAATTGGATTTAACGGCAAATCATAGACAACAATGGTTCAGGAGTCTCAGGGCTGTCATCTGTCCCACCCTACAGCGGAGATCTGCCAGGACCTCTGCGAACGCATGCATGTCCTTGTGCCTAAACAGTCTTGTCTCAGTCAAGGTATGAAATCGCTATGATGGTAAGCACCTTCTCTTCCTGGCCGTGACCTGTGATCCGTTTAGCTGAGGAGAGTCGGGGGAGTCCTTGTCCGTGCCCACAGGCAGATGCCAGCACAGTGGAGTCGAACAAATGCTGATCTGGAGCCGCCGGGAGCCCCCTACCTGTTACACCCTCATCCCAGGCCCACAGGTGTGTGTGTGAGGGGTATGGGGGGGGGGGATGGGGTCAACGGGATTGGATTCAAACCAATTTGCTGGTTGGTGAAATAGTCGTAAGGCTACAAACAATAAAAGTAATTTCACAGATTGAATATGATGCGTCACAGACTATGTAATTATAGATTAAATTGGTATTTTATTAGTTTCACTGACTTTATTTTTCACCTACTTGAAAAAGGCGTTTCGAGAAAATAGCCTCAAATATCCTTCATGCAAAGTTTTTTTTTCATCCTTCTTTATTTGGCATAAATCAACGTTTAAAAGTTTAAAGCATTTCACATTTTTAAAAAATGTAAGAAAATTAACAAAAGCAGTGTTAAGACTCAGAATATGGATGGATTTACCTTCACGCACGCACGCACACACACACAGACACACACACACACACACACACACACACACACACACACAAACACACACCTCCCACTGACAGTGATAACAAACAGTGATTAGCATGTGAAAAACAACACAGACAGGGTGTAAAGCAACCAGATGCCGGTTCCACTATTAGCTCTGTCGATTAACCCGCTGCCTTAATATCTTTGTTTTGATACTTGTATGTTTCTTCCCTCTTTTTTCACTCTGTCTCTCTCACTCTCCCTCCATGACACACCCAACGCCACCCTGCAAACCTGCAACACATCCTGAAGCCAATTCCTGCCTCTTTTACACAGAAAACAAACACACAACCAAACATCACTAAGCCAATTTCCTCTCTTGCTGAAGCATATTCTCTCTCTCTCTCTCTCTCTCTCTCTTTCTAATACACACACACTCACACACATCCTCTAATTTCCTGGGGCCGTGGTTTTGGCAGGGAGTGTGTTGTAGCACCAACAGAGCTCTGTGTTTGGGGTAATTGCTCTCGCTGCGTTAGTATGGAAATCTGCAAATGTGTGACAAGGCCAGATAGCTTCCTCCAATGTTGTTCTGATCCTGCCTCCAGGCCTGCAGCCAAACTATTTTATCTCTTAATGCATTAGAGTGATCTTCCAATTAGCCCACACTCATAATACTCCCCCATTCCTGGTGGCTGCCTCCTCTGGGCTGCCAAGAGATGGGGAGGAAAGTGGCACACGTACAAGTGTGTGTGTCTGTGTGTGCGTGCGTGCGTGTGCGCGCACGCGCGCGTAAGGTGTGTGTACACTGTCGCTCGATGGGATGGGGCGGCAGAGGAGGTGGGCGGGGGTGGGGGGTGTTGACGACTAGGAAAAGTGAAGTGGAGAGGATGCGCCGTGCGTGTACGTGCGTAAAGGCGCAGGAGAGGGGCAGGTGGGTGGTGGCGCGGTGATAGTTCCGCTTGAGAGGTGAAATGAGGTGCTTATTGTGCGCTGCGTGGGGGTTGTACCGTTAGTCCGGGGCTCCTGTTGTAAAGTTTGCTGATAAGGGGAACCCAGCCCTTGAGCATCCATTCTCCTCTGTGTATTAGCGCTCCCTTATCAGGGGCCCAGATAAAAACCGGCATGCCATTTGCCTTCGGTGGAATTAAGCCCTCCTCCCCTCTCCTTCCCTTGTCTGCCTTGGCTAACCGGGCGGGCTGCGATTAACCTTGACACTGTCCAATATCCTCGGCAGACTCCCGCCCGCAGATTAGCTGCTATTAGTTATGACCAACTAAATTAACCACCGCTGCTTCCCCGAGAAAGAGAGAAGGAGGGAGTGGGAGACGGAGGGAGAGAGAGAGAGAAACAGGGAGGTGGATTGAGGGATGCGGAATGAAGAGATCCATTTACAGAGTGAGAAGTGAGGGAGGGAGAAAGAGAGAAGATGGAACTAGAGGCCGAATGCAGTGTGTTGTCCGTCTGTGTGTGTGTGTGTGTGTGTGTGTGTGCGCGTGTGTGCGCGCGCTCTGAAGTGGCTCCTATTGGATCGTGCGCTCCGGGTCGCGCGTATCCAAGTCGTACACGCAATCTGGTTGCGCTGATACCAATGAACACTTAATGATGTATGCACACGACGCATCGGCATCGGCTGGAAATATTCTTATATCAGAAGAACTGAATATGTCATTATCTATTTTAGCATGTTTGCAAAAGCAGATTTCTGATTTCTGGCTGAAACGAATTGATTTTCCACAGTAATAATATGGATAGTGTGCAAATGAATTTATTGCTGCTAGTTGACTCCTCGTGGACTGAACCGAACCGGGCATCACATAACTTTGGGCGAAGCAGAGTGGGCCGAGGGAAAGCAAACACAATTTTCATAAACACACACAGGCTGACATCTTTGTGGTTTGTGAGCAGCGGGGTTTAAAGCCGCCTCACTTTAATGACATTTCTTGGCTCGATTTCTTTTAATTGCACGCAGCTCCTTCTGGGAAAACATCAGGGGAATTTAAAGAATGAATTCAATGGATGAAAACAATCCACAAGAAATGATTTGATGTTTCTCAAATAATATTAGTCAAAATATTTTCAGGAACATTTTTAATCTTTGAAATAGTAATAACTATGAAGGATTTTTAATGACTATTTAAATAGAAGTATTTCAAAATCATTTCACTACAGTACTTATCCGTGCACAAAGAGCATTTAAAATTTATATTCAACCTGTTAGTCATTGTTGATTTTTGTGACTTTTCATCACATATAAAGGCAATTAAAAATTTAAAGAGTACAATATTTTTTTTTTAATTTGCAAGGCTGTTAGGAATTAAGTTAGCCTAATTTTATCTTTTTCTCTTTGTTTTGTTGCAGCTTCCTGCTCTTGACAGAGGGGCACCAGGAACAAAGTGATTGTTTTATGATTGTTTTTGTGTCTGTGTCTGTTGTTGGATAGACATGGTGACTGGAGGTCATAGAATAAACACGGAACCCTTTTTTGTCATGAGTCACACACAGATTCTAAAGACCCACAGAGTGCCTGCTTGCACTGACAGTAGTAATCCACTGCATCTGGGCGGCGTTGACAGGAGATGCAACAGGGTAGAGGACACTCACACACACACACACACGCACGCACACACACACACACACACACACACAAGCACACACACACACTGCTTACCGTATGTAGGTGAGTTATTTGTTGTTTGTTGTTTTATTCAAACCTGAAAAGACACACAAGAGTACGAACACACACACACACACACACACACACACACACACACACACACACACACACACACACACACACACACACACACACACACACACACACACACCTCGGATCCAAAAATCAATACTCTGCAGGTTTGTTCTTTCTAGGAGCTAACGTGAGTATTAATTATAGACGTCTTTAAAAATCTACCCAGTGTTTGCTTCTCAGCTGTGACCACTTTGTCTTTTTTCTATTTCTTTTATCTCAGGGAAGTTTAACCACACAAAAGTAATTGCCAAAAGAGATGCTTTTTATATTTAAATAAAAGAGTGATGAAAAACAAGACAGCCATAATTACAAACAAAACAGAGATCAACTTGAGACTGTCTTCACCAACGTAAATGATTTTTTTTACCATCTTGGCCATATATTATTTTTTCTTGTATAAATGTATTTAGGGTGAGGTATGCAATACTGAACAACACAAATAAAATAAAAATCCAAACTTTTTTCTCGTTGGTGCTTAATTCTATAATATATTCTTAATCCTAAGGAAAATCCCCCCATCCTTCCGTAGGATGTGCAAAATTCTTGCGGTACTTGAAATGCAGTTTGTAACTGCCATGAAGACCCGTCTTAAACCGCATATCTTTAATGTATCACAGGGACACCAGTGCGAGCCGTGTGAGTGCTTTACACATGCTCTTCTTGTATTTGATGTTGGCGTCACACTGGGGTGTCTGGTTCACAAGATTGCTCCATGACAGTATACCTTCCCAAAACAGTCCTTTTGTACTGAACTGTCACTCAGAAGCCTCCAGTATTGGATAACACCATTGAAAACGGTTGCTGTAATTATAATGGGGAACCAGTGGGCTTCAAACGACAAGAGAACATGGTACAGTCATTGCCCTCTGCCATGTAAAACGACAAACAGGAGAGCAGAGCTGGTAAGCCTCCCCCCCTCCAACTCCCTCCTCCACTGCTGCCTCTCTCAACAATGGAAAAAACCTGTTTATCTCTGCGTACAATTAGGAGTGTGAAATTTGAACATGTCGAATTAACCAAAGAACCCTGCTTTTGTTACAAAGGAAACAAAACCTCAGGAGAGAAGAGAGAGCAGGACAGAGGAAAAAAAGGATTTCTGCGTCACGAGAGAGAAAGACAGCATGCTTACTGATATTCGGAATAATCACATTTCCCTCCAACGAATCAGGATGGCTGGCATGTGGTGGATGCACGCACAGGCACAGGCACACACACTCAAACACACACACACACACACACACACACACACACACACACACACACACACACACACACACACACACACACACACACACACACACACGCACGCATACACACAAATCTGCGTACACAAGGACTTACAGGTTTAAAACCATCCACAGGAGAATGTTACATTTTGTCTTATTTTGCACACCGACTCTTAATTTTTAGCATCCTGTTCAAAAACACACACACACACACACACACACACACACACACACACACACACACACACACACACACACAAACACACACACACACACACACACACACACACACACACACACACACACACACACACACACACACACACACACACACACACACACACACACACACAGCAGCCTGAAGCGAAGTGACAGCGTGCCAACCTCACCCTGTGTTCATGTTCATTCATCAACTGTTTTGGCCCGCTAACAGATCCATGGCATCGTATGCCAGCCAGACCACCCTGACCAACCTCCTTACACCACCCCATCCTTTACTCCATCCCCAGCCAGCAATCCAACCAGTCAGGCTCAATGTGGCTTTACTTACTTCAACAACCACACCTCAAATTGCCCCACTTCCACCTTAAAAGAATGAGTAATCAACCACCCGTAAGACATTTGCAGACTGTCAGTCAAATCCAGGTCTCTGCTACGCTATCAGTCTTCCACCCGTCACCAAGCCCTTCTTTCCATCCTTCCTCTCCTCTAATACCAATTTAAATCGCTCAACATGCCTTTCCTCCCTCTGCCATTATTCAAAAAGATCATAATAGTTTTCCCTGTGCCCAAAGCACAAAAATCAATTATTTCCCCACAAAGACTTGAAAGTACTTAGCGCAGGCCTGCGAGGGGAAAAGCTGTGGGTTATATCAAATTGAAACTGCACTCATTACACAGGCACACAATTAGTTACCTCTGGTCTGCCTGCCGCTCTTTAATTTCCGAAACGGCATATCTGTATTATAACAGAAACAAGCATGCAAATGCTATTGTTAGGGATTTAGAGAAATCAATAGGACGGCTGGCGAGAGGCGTTTGGTGGCGCTGTCACTCAAAATCTGCTGCCGGCAACTGATAAAGGTCTGAATTCAAATTAGCGCCAAAGCCGGCCAGTGACATCAGAAGTGACATCCGAAATAAAAGGGACGGCTTCATGATATATGTAATTATTCTCCTCGCATTTGTGCTACATTTTTTTTCTTCGCTCTCCCTCCTCTTTCCTCCCCTTCCTCATTCTGTCTTTTTCCTCATTGTGTGCACTTGTGTAACTGTGTTTTGCATAAAGGGATTAGGAGCGCCTTAATGAGAAACTGTAATTGTTTTTTCAGCCTCACTCTATGGATATGTTCACGTGTCTGTGTGGATATTTGTGCAAGAGACACAGACTGGAAATATGTTTAGAATGAATGCGCCTTGTTTAATGCAAAATGAATACAGTATTGAAATAATATTTTTTTTAAACTGTTGGTGTGAAGGCGAGGAATGTCGGGGAGAAAAGTATGTTATGAAATACATTTCCACAGAATAATGAGCCAAGAGATGATACTGAACAATGGAAATGTATCCAGCCTCTGCTTCACTTTCTCTCAGATAACAAATTATTTCCTTTTTTTTTATTTTCAGTGTATAACCAAACTTTTCTGATTTGCAGAAATCCTGATAATGTATAATAGCTACCCATAAAACTCAAACAAATACATGAAACCACTGCCGCTGTATTTTTACCAATAGCTATAACCATTTGTCAGGGATTCCCTTTCCTATTTGTCAATGTTGATGAGCTGAAATGTTGAACTGACGGCTCTTCAAAGCGTAAACTGCATTTTAAATCTTGTAAAATTTGCAATTTGTTGCTGAAACAGTTTTTAAAATGACTTCTATATGAACAATATATCTGTAACACATTTGGCTTCAGCTCAAACGTATTTTACAGAAGCCATAAAGCCCTGGTTCCACTAAGAATATGCATCTTCAAATAGATGCATTTCTCAAGTGTTAAAATTATTTGTTTCATTATTTTGTCTTATATGAAATTGGAGGAAAGGAGGGCATGTATTTTTTGCTATCTGTCAATCATCTTTAGTAAAGGTAACAATTTTTTTTTCTGATGGTTAATATAAATCTAGTCAGTGATACTTCCAGTATTAGAGAGTCAATCTAATGTCATAATGGAGACGGTTTGAGATTCTTGCTTGCAGAAATGCTGCTGCAAATAATTCCTTGTAATAAGAGAAGTTTGAAACAGTTGTAAACATAGTCCTACTGCTACTACTAATAAAACATTTCATTCAATAGGTGTTTTTTTAAACACCCATAAAGTCACTGTACAGATATAATTACAGGGTTTACAAAAAAAAGGTGTCATGAAACTTGATCTATGGTGAACTGAGTTTTTAGTACGACCTCCATTACCAAAAAAGTTAATATACAGTTGAAGAAAAAAAAATGCATAGCAGAAGATGGTGACATAACTTTTGGAATCTATGATGTGTTCAAAGATTAGTGAACAAGTCAAAACAGGAGGAATTTGGATTGGAAAGCCTGCAAAGAGGAGAAATGGAGGGTGTAACGGGGCAATAATAAGCTCATCACTGACAAGTGAAAATAAGCAGCTGGATGTATTAAACCTCCATCCACTCCTTTCCCAGGCCAACTGCAGAAGAGTGGAGTCAGAAAAAAACAGAGTGAAGAGGAAATAGATGAAGGGCTGTTTTCACTCATACGGTACTTAAAGGTGAGGCAGTTTGGGGATGGAGTTAAATGAAAAGGTCAAGTTTTTTAATCACCAGAGGAAGATGCATTTCGGGAATTTCATTTCAATATGCTGGCACTTTAATTTAATTTTCAGGGAATTTTTAATTGGAAAAATATTCACTGAATTCACTCTAATACTGTAATATACTGCGAACATTTTTTTTTAACAAATTATTTATAATTGTGTAAGAATACATTTTTTTACTCCGTATCAAGTGGAATTTAAAATTTTCATTTTCATTTCTAAGAAATTTTTTATTAGATTTTTTTTTTTATTGATTTATTTCTGTTAAGGTTAAGATGTCACTGAAAGTTAAACTGACTCCCTGTATTCCTACCTTTTATTGACCTGAAACAGAAATCTTTGACCCGCTACAGATATCGTATCTGAACATCTGAGGAGGCGCTGGAGTCATGTCATCAGTTAAGTGTAGGTGGGTCACATCCAAATTTCATGACATAATCATCTCAAACCAGAACCCTCCTGGTAGCGGCGGAAAGCTCTGCATTAATATCTACACTAAAAGGAGAACTGGAGCCAACGGTTCATGTGAGGAGGGTTTGGTGACCTGTCAAACAGTTAACAACATGTTCGTACCATTCAAGCCCTCCCACCAGTGGGTTCCAGTTCCTCCTCTCACCTCTCCCCTCTGCCCTTCCACTCCTCTCTCCATATTGTGATGCTCACTTTGCAAGAGGGAAGCGATCAACCATATTTCTGCCTTGTCCCAGAACAAAGGCCTCTGCTCTGGGCTAGGCCAGAATGAAGTGGGGCAAAGTATGCAGGGGAGGGGAGAATGTGCCCTTTGTCACCCCTCTGCTTCACTCTCTCTCTCTATCTGTCCATATCCTGCACCCCCAACTCCCACCCCTGCTTTATCTCTCAAACTGAGGGCAATGGCAGGGGAGGGGCGGAGGGGGGGGGGGTTCATTCAACATTGGTTAAACGCTTTCACAGTGACACAATGCTGGGGCGGAGTAAGCAGGTGCAAGAGACAGACAGACAGACGGAGACAGATAGTCGGACAGACAGACAGGCAGACAGACAGACAGACAGGCAAACGGACAGGCAGGCAGACAGACAGACAGACGGAGACAGACAGGCAGACAGACAGGCAGGCAGGCAGGAGGACAGACAGACCGACAAACAGATAAAGAGAACAACAGGTTGACCTACAGCAGACATAATCATGTAGCTATAAACTCCCGGAGTAGTACACCGGGAGTTTATAGTAGTACAGTGTACTGTATAGTAGTACAGTACACCCCTCTTTTACATCAAGGAAACACATAAACACACACACACACACACACACACACACACACACACACACACACACACACACACACACACACACACACATACACACACACGAACATATACAGACTCATACCTCACAGGCTGATTTGCACTCATTTTCACATAAATAACAAGTCAAGTGCAAGTAAAGCACACATTCACGCGCGCAAGCACAGCAACAACAGAGCAGATTTATAATATGTCAAATCACACGTGCTAATTACTTACACTGTAATATGGACACAGACACACACACATAGAAGCTTTCTCCTGGCCCCACCATGTGTGTGAAGATCAGTAAAAAGACTGCTCAAGAAAAAGCTGCGGGTGTCTTGGTGTCATTTTCACCAAAGAGACAGTCAATACATGACAATTATTGTTAAAATGAATACAAGTCCTTCTACGAGATTGATACAGAGATTTTAGAGTGAAAACATCTGAAAAAAAATCAATCTTCTTTTAGAATATTCCAACTATGCAGTGACTCTTGACAATGTTGGCAGGCAGTCATCCATTCCTACTATCACTTTCTAATTGGTGATCAATAGTTTGCTGTCAATGCATCCATCCATCCATCCATCCATCCATCCATCCATCCATCCATCCATCCATCCATCCATCCATCCATCCATCCAGCCATCCATCCATCCATCCATCCATTCATCCATCCATCCATCCATCCATCCATCCATCCATCCATCCATCCATCCATCCATCCATCCATCCAACTTCTCGTGAACAAGAATTTTGTAATCGCCTCGTCTAGAGCCACTTATCCACCTTGCAGGTCACGGGTCTGCTAGAGTCCATCCCAGGTTTTAACAGGCGATAGGCGGAGTACACCCCGGATGAGACGCCAGCTCATCGCGGGGCATCAGTTGCTATCTCATATTTCATATCCTCTCTGTGTTCAATGCAGAATTCGTTTGCGCCTTTTCTAGTAATGTGTCCCTGCCTCCTTCCTCTGCAGGGTTTTGCTCCATGTCATCATAAAATATAATGAACTGCATCATACAGAGAACCACACATTCAACCAAGCCCAGATACATCACACACATACACACACCCACATGCGCACACACGCACCCACACGCACACAAGTACCATTAAACAAAGCAAACAGTGGCTGCAGTCCCAGTTGTTCACCTTGCTAATTCCATGATGCCATGTGATATTAAAGTAGGAAAATCAGGTCACATCTAGCTCAATCCCGGTTTGACAAATGAACAATACACATGGGTTTCCTTAACTCTAAAACTACACTCTTTCCTATTCCACTCCCTTATTGTCTTCATTGCTTGCTGTGGAGCTCCCAAGACTACATGAAGCGATGACAGAGACTGTTCTCTGGAGACTTTCTATAATGTAGAATTCAGTAGTAGATGCTTGGACCCCAAACAGTGAATGTAAGCAACCCATTAGCTGTCATGTAAAACCAGTCACTAGCAAGAAACCACTACAACCTTAAAAGAAATCCACTGGTTCCAGTTGCTGCACTTCCCCACTGCTGTCAGAGAGAATGAATAACTGCTTGTTCAATTCTACATTTGGACCTTTGTTGTTCCAAATGCAAATATGTAATTTTGTAATGGCTGGTATCTATCATTGGACCAGACTCCAATTATTGTAGAATTTATAATCATGTTTCTTCAACAATGTAAGCAATAGTCACAAATCTGAATGTCACACCTCTGATTTTTAGTCAGGACATGTCTGGACAACCGTACTCAGATTGATACTTTCGAAAATTTACTTTAACTACTCTAGTTGAGCTTGGAGAGTCTGATAAACAAAATGCAGCTCGAGATATGATGACTTGATTGTGTATATCCAAAGTGGGAAGTTTTAGTTTCGGTTAGGCATTTAGAGGATTAAGTGCTTCCAGACATTCCTGTGTAATGAGACGCTGATGTTGTTAGTCATGCAGAAGAAAAAAACTGATTGGACGAGTGTCAACCGGCTGCCTTTGGGAGTGTCCTTGCTAGATCTTGAGTCTTTGGGTTCACTCATCTTGCCTGTTTTATTCAAAGGCGAAGAAGAAAGACCTGGGGGTGAATGAGCGGTGGCGTGTTTGGATGTAAAAGAGACAGAACGAGAGACTGTGGAAGAGAGAGTCAGTCACAGGAGACAAGAAGACAAGGACAATCACAACTAGTTCTGATGCTTTGCTGTTAGAAAAAGGGAAAATTTGCATCATCTAACTCTGACTGACGGGTGGAAGTCAGAGTTAAAAGAAACAAATGCAGTGATGAACCAACAAACAAACCGGGAGAGAAGACGATGAGACAGGAGCTGAGCAAAAAACTAAAAAACAAACACTGCAATGGCAGCTAAATGCATACATTTGGAGGATCATGGAGTCAGCACTGATGAATGATGGATGAGCAGGGTATTACATCCCCAAAAAAAGATGAAGAGGAAGGGAGGCAGAAAAAAATACTGCATAATAAATCATACCTCTTCCTGGAAACCCATAACTCACAACTGACTGAAACATACCTCTACTGTATATTTTTATCTCCTTCTGTCTTTGTAAAAAGTTCTAAAAAAGAGTAATCTTTTTTTTTTTATCATTATACATCTGATCTGATTGGTTTTTACAATTTAAACAACTGTATTCTACAAATTCCCACTGTAGTTACATTTAAAAAGCAGGTGTGAATGATGTTGATAGAGAATAAACTTTTGAATGAGCTTCCTCTTATTTTTCGGTAACATACTATACTCCAGCACCAAGGTGGTACAATGACAACATACTACAACACAAACTTCAGTGCGTTGATAGCCGATGCAATAACGTTCCACACAAAGGCAGTTGTGTACACCTCAACCCAGGAAGGAGAATATGACGTTCATGCAGCGACTCCAAAATGCTTCAAAAGCAGCAGAAATGATGTCAAACCGCATCAAAAGAAACATTAAATTTGTCTGTCTAGGAAGAGGTCAAGTCAAGTTAGCATCCTTTGTAAAAATTAATTACACAATTATCTAGTCCAGTGAGGTGATACTGTATATCTCTGTCATGTGATGCCCAAGGAAGTCAGTCTTACATTTCATCCTCTCCATCCACAACCCAGCCTGTTTGCGTTAATTTACACTTTTTTTTAAAAGGACATATGTTAGCAAGCCATTATGGAGGTTGGACAAAGAGTGTCCTAAAACGACCTCTTGGGCAGCAAATGAAATGTGACCATAGTCAAAGTTTCAAATGGAGAAATGAAAGGGATTGAGGAGTTTAAATGAGGGAAACTGCAAGTGACTGACTGGTAGAAAAGCAAAAGATGGGAACTTCTTCTTCAAATACTGAACGATGCACAACCCATCCTCGCTGTGTGGTTTTCCATTGCTGAGGATTTAGCAGTGTTAGCACAGTTATGTTACTGTGATTGTTCCCTTACAGTAAATAAACCATACTTGAGTGCTTGACCTACATTTAAAGGCAATATTGAAGGTATTTGCTTCTGTGTGTCTGAGTTTGAGTTTGTGAATGAATTATTATTGTTCTATAACTTCTGTTGCCCTCCCCCCCCCGTTCATTAAGCAGTCAGTGAAGCATCTGGGCTGGAGTGTTACATAAATTATAGTGTGAGAGAAATTTAGACTCCCCCCAGGTAAAGATGTCTCCATGGAACCCATAAACACACATACATACACACACACACAGACACACACACACACACACACACACACACACACACACACACACACACACACACACACACACACACTGTTTAGACAGAGCTGATGAGGAGTTAAATGGTCGAGTGCTGTGAAGTGTGTTAAAAAGTATGTGTGCGATTGTGTGTTTGTGTGTCACTAAATACTGTTGACACGGTGTGGATAACTGCTCAAATAACACAAATTAACAGATTAGCAACAGCAGGCTAAACAGCCAATTCGCACACTATCGGGACAAAATGAACATTTTTTTCTTCCAGTGATGAATATTTCCTGTCATGAAATTGTACTGAACACAAAGGACCTTCAATGAACGTCCTGCTGGGCATCAGGACGAAGGTGGCGGCCGCTGAGAGCATCATCTCCACTGCCGCTGCCAAAATATTCTACGTTGTCCGTCAGATGGGGAGTCTCCATTGATTAACTATAAAGCTACTCCATTCTATTGTTGTATGTTTTATATATAACAGCAAGGTGGAACGAGGTTGAACAGGCATGTGAAAAGGGCTACTGTCATTCATTTTCACACTAAGAAACACATTTTTAACACGTGACCCTCTTGTCACACAAATACGATGCTGTTCCCTAAGTAGAAAAACCAGTGATGGCTGACTAGTATGTTCTTTATCTTTTTGTACAATAAGCTGGTCTTTCAAGAGGACTCACATTCAGCTAAGTGGATTTATTGAAGGTCAGCAATATTTGATAAGTATTCAGAATTTGACGCTGGTACTGCTGCAACATTCATGAAATCTCTTTTTACCATGTGGTACTTGACGTAAGACCTGAATGTGAAGTACTTGTAAACCAAAAGAAATGTACGATTTACATTAGGTTTATGGGTTTTTTTTTCAACGGCATAAAAATTATTCTATTTTCTCACAGAGCAGCAAAAGTAGATATTTAAATTACACCTTGATTGCGTATAATTACTAAAGCTAAAAGAAGGTAAATTTCAATATCATAGTCGGTTCTCAAAAGTCCCAAAAGGGTGGCAGTGCTGATACCTTAAATTTGAAGAGCCGCTTTAATCTGGGGCGGCAAGGTGGTGCAGTGTGTGCATGCATGTGTGTGTGTGTGTGTGTGTGCATGCTTGTTTGTCTGTCTATGTGCGGCGCACTGGCGTCGTGGCCGGAGTTTTCCCAGCCTCACACCCATGGTCAGCTGGGATTGACTGTAGCTCCCCTTGACCCGCGCAAGCGGATGAAGCCGTTAGAGAAAATGAATGAATGCTATCATCTGAAATATTTTCCTTTTTATTAAAATGGAAGTGAATGGAATTTTAGTTGATCTGTGCATGAATGAAAACCTAACAGCAGAATGTCTTCACACAAAAATATTTATAATTTGTTCTTTATGTAAATCATTTAATCACTGCAGTAATCCTTACAGCCTTTATCAATTCATTCAAAAGTTTGACGCTATTTTTTAGTGACATTTAGTGTTTCATCTGATTAAAGGATAGAGAAATACTATGACTATGACTATGGTCAAGTAGAGGTCCTAAACCCAAACCTTCTTACCATGTGGAACAAAGGAATTCCCCCTCTGCGTCAACAATTTAGGAGAATGTATCTCTAGGATTGTTATAGTCTAACAATCAATTTAAGATTAATGGGTGGGAGCAGTTTAATTACTGTTTTAGCTGCACCTCAGACATAATTTGATAACCACACTCCAGGCTAATGCTGAAACCATAGTCACCATCTCCTCTTCCAGGGATCGCTCAATAGACACCAAGAGCCTTTTCAGCATCACCTTTGTTCATTTGCACCAAACACCAAATGAACAAAGAGATGGCATGTTAGCACCAGGCAAAGGAGGCCTTGATGTATTACAATATAAAAATCTATCTAAAGATCAGCATAACAAACAGTTTTAAGTTTAATTAAATTAAATTAAATTTAATTTAATTTAGTTTAAATTTCATGCCAGCTGTCTCATCCAGTAGAGGCTGAAGAACGGTTCATTTCATTATGGTTACTTTTCCCTTTCTTAGTGTGAATAAACAAAGATGCTCTAGGGCTTCAGGTATCATGTAAAATATTTTTCCTAAAATCCAATCACTGCCTTCTTGTAAAGAATTTAAAAATTTCACAAAACTTTCACAAAGATAGATACCTTACAGAATATTCTGATTGATTATGCATTTGAAGATGACTATCAGACTGACTGTACCTGACATTCTCATCCAGTGTGATAATTGTAGTCGAGAACAATGGCCAGGTAGGGGGAGAAACGATCACTGGTGGAATAATAGAGGAAAGATGGGGATGAGTCATGAGTTACTGATTATTAGAACATTGGCTAAGATGTTAGACTTACAAAGGGTCACTGAGATATGGCTGCATTGAGATATTACAGAAGAGAGCAGTAAAATGCTCCTAATGATGTGCCGACAGCAGAAAAGAGGTTGAGTGTGTGTTGTGTGAGTGTGTATTTTTAGATTGTACATGCCCTTCTTGTCTCTTCAATCTTCCCTCTTTTTCTTCTCTTCTTGCATTCCCTCCCTTGCTTTTGTTCTTTAACTCTCTTCCTTACATCTCCCTATGAAATCTACTCTTGCCATGGGTAATTACAATGAACAACTTCATATGGCTGCTCCGCCTGCTGCCAAGATAAGGTGTGGTAGCCACACTCATACACACACACACACACACGCACGCACGCACACACACACACACACACACACACACACACACAACCATCCTCTATCTTATCTCCATCGTCACAGAACAACCGCCTTCTGCCCAATTCTGCCCTAATCTTCTGCGTAAACAATACTGATATTTCACCACCAACTGCAATGCAGTGGGGTGGGGGGCAAGGGGTTGGGGGAGAGGAGGAGAAGTGGAGATGCAGGATGGAAGGGGAGGAAGGGGAAGGTGAAAAGGACTATGGCAGGATAGCTGGAGAAGAAGGGCACAGGCGATAAAATCTCTTCACAAAAACTCGCCTCCCTTCTACCTCATTGCCTCCATTTTGTTGCACACATAAATGTGTGTGTTTATTTTTCACAGCAGGGTTTCATAGGCAGATATGAAGGCGTCATAAAGGTACATTTTCACTGAGGATGCTTTTGATCTCATCTTAACAATAGCTTTTGGAATCCATCAATGGCCACTCATGCACATGCTTGAAAATGATGGCTTTTCAAATGTAGAAGTTCAATAAATGTTCTCTATTGTAGGGCTCACAGCTCATGTATTGAATGCAGAAATATTTATTGGCATGTTCACACTGATCCTGGTGTTGTATAAGAGTTGTGGTTAATTCCAAAGTTCAGTATTATAATGATCATTTAAAGCGTCATTCATTCATTTAATTTCTTGAAGGCGGAACAATCATCTTCTTTTGTCAGGTGCTCGTCTTCAGCTGCTCATCTCCATCTGATTCACAGGTTTATACTGAAATCAGTCCCAGGTGACAATGTGGTGGAGGCTGGGTACATCTTGGATAAGTCACCAGGTTAACACAGTATTTCAGTCTCATTTGTTTTTGTAAAGAAACACTGAGTTAATTTGTTAAACAGAACAAAATGACAGTAGAAAAGCAGCCCGATTATCAGAAAAAAATGTAATAAAGTTCCACGTTAGCCAAACTTATTGGAAGACAAAATAAATCACAAACAGCAAAATCATTCTCAAACTATTTATTGTAAATATGCTCCACAGTCACAGTCAATCAACCTTTTGTTCTTTTTTAGCATGATTGACCTTTTTAGTTAGTTTAATAAAAAATCCATTATTACATTAAACAAGTTCTGTTGCCCTCTTTTCCCCTCAATATGATTATTTTCTGTGCATCACTCCAAATATAGCAATAAAACAATTCATTATTGTCTGAAAGAGCATTACATAGACCGGTGTAGCAAATCCTTGGTGTTCACCTACAGAACATCAGGTTTGATTGACATCTCACTGAACAAGCTGAAGCAGAGTCTTGTGTTGTGAAAATAGATATTGTTTGCTTTTAATGACCTCAGTTGCGCTGTTGTGGAGCAACACAAAGCAACACCAAACCACATTCTATAGATATATTTCACCTAATGATCCAGCTCAGCACCGCTTCGGTTTAGTTCCCCTGAAGCCACACCTTGTGAACAAACACAAACTGGTAATGATTTCAGCTTGAGATTGAGACAGAAAACATTAAGATGTGAACCACGTTAATGAAATTATCAAAATATTTATTACTAAATTAAGTAATACTTTATTGCTAAAAATTTTGCATGCATAGCTATTTCTGTTTTCCATACTTGTTTCATGTACCTGTGTTCTGTTTTAAAAAAAATATTTTTTATTTTTCGCACATGAGTTTTGCACGAAGAGTTGTCTTTAGATTTCGTTGTGCGCTTGTGTATGGTGACAATAAAAGAATTCTATTCAATTCTATTCTATTCTATTCTATTCTATTCTATTCTATTCTATTCTATTCTATTCTATTCTATTCTATTCTATTCTATTCTATTCTAGCAGCAGAGTGGGTTTAATCAGTTCCTCTCTTATCCTCCTTGCTGAATGCCAGATGAATAATATGTGGAGTAAGTTTGCGTGCATCTGTGTGTGTCATCAAAACACAGCCGCTCACGCCGGATGTTTGTACTATCAACATAACACTAACAGCAATGTTGAAGCCATCTGTTCACATCAGAATCATCTTCTGATAAGCAAGTATGTTTTTAAATCCTCCCAACACAACCACAACCTTACCAGATAAAGAGTTAAAAGTCTTTAGTCTAAGTATTTTAATATTTGTGTTCTGTTAATAGTTCAGTGATGTGTTATTTTGAGGTCCTGTTGAAGCCAATAATGTAATAACAACCAATAACGTAATAAATTTCCCCTTTTTGAAATGTAATAGGCCAGTAATGTAATAACTGGCCAGTAAGGTATTAAAAATCCTGAACCGATAACATAATAATGTTTGGATAAAGGTTAGAGTTAAGGTGAGGTTTTTTCTTTTTTACCTGGCCAACAAATAACTAGACAATAACATGTGAAATTATTATGTTATGTCTTTTTTGTTTTATTGGTGTAAATGTAATGAAAATCATCCATATTACGAATAAAACCCAGAAAAGAGACTGTAAAAATGGTCTCCTACTTTTAAAAAAAAAGTTGCTTAAAACTATAGAAACAACGCTCTTAGTTAATTTAGTGTGTTTGCTTTAAGATGAAGCTTAAATATTAAAATTCTCTTTCTTTTCAGTCCTATATTTTACATACTCATAGGGGGAGAAACATAACGGAGGTGAGTCTTGTTGACAGATTCTCAGTAGGTGATGCAGTGGGAGCTTACTTCAACCAGGTCGGGGGTGGATTTCACTGCGTGCTGTGGAAGCCTGTTTGTTGTGGAAAGGATTACAGTGACCAATCTACCCGCAAACAAGATTAGTGACAGCGGATCATGTTTGATTGGGAAGCTCCAAAACAGCCCTCACAACTGTGAGACAAGTTGTTGCCCTGCTTGTTGCCCACAGGAAGGTATTTATGGAATACCCAGACAAATAAATTAGGGCGAGACTACGATTCGTACGACTGGTTTTGGTTTTCCGGCCCACTTCATGTGTCTCATTTTTTCATGTTGGTGCAGTGCAGGAGACAACAAAGCACTGAGAAGTTTCCCTTTGATTTTCCTCTAGTGTGTCTTGTTATAGAGCTTGACACAAACACACACATAGATGCATACACAGTGACACACACTCAGGAGTATCCTTAGTCTCTTGTTGACACAGGCAGACACCCCCGGTGCATCAATGTCCCGTTCATTTATAGATCTGTCATCATTCCTGGACAAAATCACCTCATTGGGGTGACTAATCTGTGTTCGGCTCACTGTCCTGGCTGACTCAGGTTGCCTTGTCGATTCTATTTCAGACATGACTCAGCGATCACTGAAGCGTGCTATGATTGGAATGGAGACAAGTCACACAAAGAGGAGACATAGATGGGAAGAGAGCAAAAGAGAGGCGAAAGGGGGTACTCTATTTATTCTCAACTCATTAAAACTTCTTCAGAAGCGATGACCAGAGGCACAGCGGTGCTTACATCATCCTGTGTTTGTGAGGCTCAGTTCTTTCCTGTCTCTCCCCCAGCAGTGGCATTGAATGATTCAGGACCGATACAGGGGACGGTCCACCTCAGTCTGGTCGAGTAACCCTCACCTTGTCTGGGCCTCTCAGCAAACTGCACCCCCCTCAGTATGCAAGCGTACCCATCTGCTTAGTGATGCGGGTCAGACAAGGAGGGGCGGGATGAGTTGGAGTTGGGGTGACCCCTCCATCACTAACACATACACACAGACACAGACACATACACACACACACACACACACACAGAGCGAGAGAGAGAACCCTGCGCAGAACCCTCAGACTCCCAGGCCTATGGAAGAGAACCCGAGCTTGAGGATGACACACAGATACCACAAGCGTGTGAGCGACATATATATATATATATATATATATATATATATATATATATATATATATATATATATATATATATATATATATATATATATATATATATATATATATATATATATATATATATATATATATATATATATATATGTATTTATTTCTTTCTTTATTTTATTCTTTATATGTATAGCAAATTTGGGAAACAAAGCTTTTATAAAACTGAGTGAAATGATTTTTCCCTCCGTTTTACTCTGAACTGTAGTACATGTCCCTAACATTAAACTCTGTATATCATAATTACGTTTTTTTGGTTTTACATTCCAGATGGGATTAACTGTTCAAACATACAACCAACTAACCACACTAATATGTGTGTACATCAGACTAACATTTGTATTTTAACACTGATGTGTTAGACTGGGATGAGAAGTCCCTAGTTTTTAGCTAATCTACCGTGTGATCTTGCAAACTCCCTATTCTGGTCTCTGTCCAGCTCCCTTCTCCTCCCACAGATACATTGCAGATCGGTGGGCCTGCCATCTTTGCCATGCAGCGGTTCACCGTTCCTGCTGAATTATTCACATCTTGCAGGGAAAAGGAGTGGAGCAAGGCAGACTGTCTAAAGCCAAGCTAATTAAAGTAGTGGTATTAAAAGTGTGCCTGTGTCTCATCTGGGAAGAGCGGATAGAGAGATCAGCGGTGATACCTTCCTTCTCTCTGTGTCGTTATCACTTGTTCCCCCGCCTCCCAGTCTCTCTCCCTTCACTTATCCCCCTGTTCCCTCGGCTTTCTCAGGAAAATTACAACCTGACTGCTCACTTTAATATTTCAGCATCTAAGTGAGTGTGACAGGCTCTTCTTTGTGCCCCCCACCCTCCTGTGTCCTAGTGCACCTCCACCATCAACCCACTCATTTCTCTCCCTCTCTGCCTTCCCCTACCTCCTTGTGTCATTTGCTTATCGTTAACCTCAATGGGTTCAACTTTTGCTATGTGACAGGAGAGAGAGAGGGAGAGAGGAAACAAATCGTGTTCCAGCAGAGGCCTCTCTGCCGGGCTATCAGGCTGTCTCTCGCTTGTCTCTCTGTGAGTTTAGTGACATGTACGCGACCATGAGCCCACAACGAGGAAGGTATCGCTTCACCCTGATGTACGCCACTCACGCTCTGACGCACACAAGTACCATTTTCAGAGCGACAGAGAGGATGGTGAGCTCATCCACACAAACAGAAATAGACCCTCAATAGAAATGTGTGTACATCTTTGTGTTCAGAGATGTCATCTCCTGTATTTGAACCGCTTCTGCTCTTGAGTTCCTTTACAAAGACGCTGTAGAAAACAACATACAATAGGCAAGTTCTTGTGCTCGTGTGCATTAATGCTCATATTTACCTTTGTGAATAAATATGAGTGTACATCTATGCAGACAGCTGATGGATGGTGCTTATTGTTGGAATGTAAGAGTGTGCTATTGGAGGTGAATATCCAAGAAGATGGCTCACTGTGTTTTGTGTTCATAGCACTATGATACACATCAATAATTTAGATTGTCTCCCCAACTCCCCATTCATTCCTTTTTCATCTCTGCCATTTGATATCCCCGTTTGCTTCCACTCTCAATATTGAGCATATTGTATCCAGAAAGCAACTGCAAAATATACAAAGAGTCGGCGGATAGAAGCTCTTTATTTCCTAAAGTGGGAGAGTAAAAGATGCTACCACAGCCAAGCAGCAATAATTGGTTTCAAGCATTATCTGGACCTTCCTCGTACGCTGGTGTGATACACAAACACAAATTCACACCCACAAAGAAAATGACACGCCGCGGAAAGAAAAGTGAGCAGGTAGCAACATTCTAAACAACATTGATCGTATAATTTACTCCTCTCTATGAAGCTACAAGGTTATTGATCAAATAATTCCATATGCAGGCTACGGACACTGCCAAATTGTTAAAATAGGGCTGTTCCACTCAAAGCGTGTGCCATAATGGCTTTAGCATTGATCACTGCTATCCCTCACGCACTGCCAATGCAAACAAACCACATTCAGCTGCAGAGCTCTAGAGCAAGAAGGTTATTCGAATATGGGCAAAGTAATTGCACAAATCGTGGATGAAAATCACAGATGTACACAAACACCCAGTGCACAGACCGACACTTCACCATACTTACACAGAGCATGCACATAGATTTCACAAAATGCCCTCCGGTGCATTTTTGTGTTTATCAAATGCTAGAATAAAATATTTTCTCTGGCTTTGACACTGGAAAGGTGTGTAGGAATGATTCCAATATTAAAGCCAAAGGCCAATTTATCACAGTTTTTACAATGATGGCTCAGTTGTTTCTTGCTATCAAGTCGCCTGGAGGCTAGAGTCACTCACACACACACACACACACACACACACACACACACACACACACACACACACACACACACACACACACACACACACACACACACACACACACACACCTACACACACCTACACACACACACACACACACACACACACACACACACAGACACACACACACTGTTCTATTATAATTATTATTGTTATTATTTCATATAAACACATACAATAGGTGTGTTAATTGATGCCTACACATACAGATCTTGTGTGTGTGCGTACCTGGACAAATGGATATACATTCACAGAAGCCAGTTGTTGCTGGTGACACTATCTGGTGAAAAGTGAAAAAATAAATTATAAAGATGTAATGAGTTGACTGAAGCGGACAAGAGCAGAAAAGAAGAGATTAGAAAGTTTCAATGAGTCAGCCAGATGATTGTGTTTATATTTAAATTTGAGTTTTGGGGTAGCCAGGGTACTGAGAAAAAAATAAGGCCAGAAATTTACTAAGCCCACTGTGTGGATAATGTGTTTGCTGTGAGGTTTCAGACATAGAGACATTTTTCCCTTCATTGAGGCTTTATTATTACTATACATTTCCAAAATCTTAAACACAAATGTAGCTCTCCTTAAGTGAAGTTAGCACTCACATGATCAATGCTCTTCTTTTTTCCTACTTGAAGTTGTTTTCAATCGTCTCATTCATGCTGGACGTGGAGCCTCCGCTTGATCACCAGCTATGACATGAGAACTGGGACAGTCATGTAGATGAAAGTTGACTGGTTATGAAATATGAAACTATTTTGCAGACTATAGCATACTATAATAGGATACCATTGAAAGCATAACCATGTCCCACACCTTTTTTGTAACTGTGTTTTTTAGATTAAGCAAAATTATGTGCTGAGATTAGGTGTATCGTAGACACAGATGGAGAAGTGAAGCTGAATCTTCTGCTGCTTGATGGCTGATATGATGCACCCACTAGCCTCCGTGGACATCCACCCACCCTAAACTGTATTTATTTTCCTCACCTCAAAACTGTCTTTTTTAATCATTTACTAAAATGCCAGATTTAATGGTGGTTTAGTGAGCTGAGACTCAGTAAAATCACTACAATGTGCCTGACAATTTACCAGGTCTTCAAACGAGGAGGGGGAGGAGCAGATTTGTCCATTTTCCGCGCAGGTTCCTTCACAGAAATTATATAAAAGCAATGTTTGCATACATAAACAGGATTTTCAGATTTAGTGGTCTATATGTGGATGTGGTGTCAAAGAGGGGAAGGAGGACCACATGAAATCCAGTCGGGTGTGATGGTGGAAATGTAATACATGAAGGGCGGAAAGATAGAGGACAGGAAGGGATGGGGAAGAGATAGAGAGTGACAGAAAAGGAGAGAGATGGAGAGTCCAGCTGGTGGCAGAAACAGAGAGATTCTCGGGATATGACACCTCCTGTCTCAGCACTGGCCTTAGCTGGAACATACATGACAGCCCTGTCACACTCATTTACTCCCGCTCTTTGTCAGCGGAGATATATGTAGTGAAGAAGCGAGTCAGGCAAGCCGGGCGAGAGGACAGACAGACAAAAGGAGAGGAGAATAAGAGCAGGATGAAAGAAAGTGTGTGTGCGTGTATGTGTGTGTGTGTGTGTGTGTGTAAATTTTAACTTTCTACATCTTGTTAACGTCTCTTGAATGTTCCTGAGCTCTCAAATTATATATAAGTTTTCAAAATGTTTAATCAACAAGGTGTGTATTTGTGACGGTATTTTCTTCAGATATTAGACAATAATCTTGATTTCTAACAACCAATTTAAAGTCACCAATTTAAAGATTTATCTCTTTCTTTAACAACACAACAGAAATTAAAAAAAACGTTTGCAAACTATTTATCCGCCCCCAAAAAGAAAAAGCATAATAAACATTTTTGAATTTTGGAATAATTGTCTCATTACAAGAGTTGTTTGTTTGTACTTAAAGCAGTGATTTCAACAAAACCAAAAGAGACGAGAAATTTCAAAATTAAAACAGTTGTCTCTGTCATGCAGCTGAATTATTTGTCCTCTTTTTAAAATGTTCAGCATCGGTCTGGAATATGTTTGTGCCGATACTTCATTAGAGCAGGCTGCAGACTGTTGCTTTTTGAAATATCCAGGAATCATAGGAATATCAGATATCTAGTTTAATCTTCTCCAACCTTCTTTTGAACAATAAATTCTAAATTCTTTTATTAAAAGCAAATATTCTAAACAATTTAGCATACTGTGTTTCAGTTCAGTTCTCCATAATGGGATGCCTCAAAAAAATGATCATTCTGTTTGTGTCGAACGATGTTGGGGTCATACAGGGGAGTCATATGGTCGACAAATAGTATTATCAATATTTATAATATTAAGGTAGCAAATGTGTATGAAATATCCATTATCGTATGTAAACCCCCCCATTCCTACTGCCCCCACTTTCCAACCCCACCCCACGTCCAACCTCACTTTGCTCCTACCACCTTTTTTCAGGCAGGAGGGAAACGTCTTTCTGCTTCCCCTGATTTGCATGTGATAAATAAATGAGGTGAACCAATCAAGAGGGCTGTGTGTCTGTGCATGTGTGTGTGTGTGTGTGTGTGTGTGTGTGTGTGTGTGTGTGTGTGTGTGTGTGTGTGTGTGTGTGTGTGTGTGTATGTGTGCGCTTGTGTCTGTGGCACTCAGCTGGTTAAAATTGCATGACTGGAGGAGAGGAGGACAAATTGTAAAAGGAAGAAAAAAAAAAAAGATCGGTCCAGCACAGTTAGTTTATGTAAAGAAAGGGAGGCACTGGGTGAGAGAGAGAGAGAAGAATGGGAAATGCAGAGTCTTGGAGGGCCCTGTCGCACCGCTCGACACAATAATGAATTTCAAATAAGTTATTCACTTCAGGAGTAAGTGGCTGGCACCCGCTCCTTACAGCTGGTTTGTTGAGATAATTGATTTTCAAATAGTTTTGAGGACGAGGAACAGGGACAGGGGCTGTCAGGGAGGGGCGGGGTGGTGAGTGAACAGAGGATGACGACTACAACAGGAGTGTGTTCACAAGCGTAGCCTTGGTACTTTTGAGCATGTGCATGTGAGTGTGTGTGTGTGTGTGTGTGTGTGTGTGTGTGTGTGTGTGTGTGTGTGTGTGTGTGTGTGTGTGTGTGTGTGTGTGTGTGTGTGTGTGTGTGTGTGTGTGTGTAGTGTGTTATAGAACTTACAGAGATGTTTTAATTCTCTAGGACAGATGCTATGTCAGAATGGAGGCCAGACTGCTAGCTGTAATTAAACTGATACAGCTCTGCAAGCTAACACACACACACACATACACACACACACGGACACACACACGTAGGAAAGATGAATTTTCCATGCCTTGAACGTTGACTTCATCTCCACAGCGTCTCCTCCCTGGCTCTCTGGCTCAGGGTGTGTTGGCTGGCTAAACTTTGCACAGCTTTTCACAGGGCTGTTAACATGGCAGCCCCACTCTGCTGGCTGCACTGACACAGATAACTGAACATCCAGGATGACAGCAACACAGACTCAATGAGATGCATTAGTGCCAGCATTTGAATTGACAATGTAATTTACCACATCTCTCTCTCTCTCTCTCTCTGCTGCTCTCTCTCTCCTCCTCTATATCTGACTCCTGCAGCCTCCTCTCGCTATCTATCTCTTTAATTCATAGCAACAGGGAGAAGACGAGGTGAGGAAACTCAAGCAGCCGTTGGGGTGTCCATCATGAATACGTTTAACACTTTAAACATCTTAAAGCAGACAGGTAGAACAACTAAACAGCCACTGTCCTCCTGCATGAGGACATCATCTCTGTTACGCTGATAGTTTGAGTACACTACTGGTGTGAAAAGTTGTGTAAGAAGTATGGTTCTTATCATAAATATTAAATCCAAAAATGTGAGTCACTTTTAATTTCAGTTTTTTTTAACCTCTAACATGTTGCAAACATTTACTTTGAATTATTTCAATTTCAATAAATAATACACAATTACATGGAGTTATTTAGGCATGACATCACAAACTACTTCCCGATTACTTCCATTTGATTATTTTTAAGTTCCAGAGCCAGATTATTATTATACCCACTTTTCAATTATACCTTCAGTCATTCCGCTAGAACTTACTTTAACCCCCATTCTGATCTGTGTGAGTGACATCAGCGATCTCCCCAAAGCCCTAAGTTGTTTGTGCAGCCTAACTTGTTGTAACTGTACTTAAATTGTCACAAATCCAGAAATGACTGACAGTGAACTTTCAAAAATGTTGTCATTGAACCTAATCCTGGGTTTCCGCTATCAGCACTGTTTGAGTAGAGAGCGAAGTGAACCCGCAGCATAGTTCCATGAATTCCCAGACGCCAGGACATTTTGACAGCTTTGGCCTCGGGCTTAGATTCTCATTTGGACCATAATTGAGCTGTAAGCTTAAAAGCGTAATCAGGACAGCCTCCATTTAACACCTGACTGCCAACCTCACTGTGTGTGTGAGTGTGTTTGAAACCCAAACCTTATCATTGTGCAAGAGGATGAACAAGGAGCAGGCTCTGTGCAGACATGTACACAAACTCAGGAGCCAAATTCTCACATAGGACAGAGGGTTTGAGGGCTAAAATCATACTCACACATGAGCACATACAGGCACATGGAAACACACACTTTACTAATTGCACACACTTCAAGGCACATACTCAGAGAGCACAATAGTTTTTTTGTGTTTGTCTGCATGTGTGTGTGTGTTCTTTCTGATTCAGATTGACAGGATGCTTAGGAGGCTGTGTGCTCACTGTAATTACACACACTTGAGAAATGCCAGCTCTGTGCGTTGGAGAGGAGGTGTAATCAACGGTCACACACACACACACACACACACACACACACACACACACACACACACACACACACACACACACACACACACACACACACACACACACACACACACACACACACACACACACACAAATCCTGACATTCTTGCAAAGATTAGCAACACACCTCTTTGCTCTGGAATCCAATCTGAGGATGAAGAAAAAAAAGTCAGTCTCTCTCTCACACACACACATACACACAGACACTCACGCACACACAAAGGAGGCATCACTGTCATATTGGTCATTCTCAGTGATAGCTGTCGTCTTATCATCAAATCTGTCAGCATCATCATCGTCATCATCGCTACGCTATCATTATCAGCTTCATTGTTACACGTTGTTGGTAGCAATCTTTTTTATTACTTTATTGAAGAGCTTGTAAAACATGCATCTATTCAGGCTAACATATACCTTAGCATGGATGTCAGATCTCATGGATGTTTTATTCATGCATTGCTTTTTCTCAGCCCAGTCCATGTAATTAATTTTTGTGCACTTTTGTTTATTTATTACTGTACACTCTTCTGACATTTACGTTTTAAAGTGAACTGATTTGCTAAAAAAAAGAAAAAGAGACAAAACGTAGAGAAAAAGATGAATTTGACTGATATCATTATAGCTGACTTAAACAGCCTCTTCTGTCAGAAAAATAGAAATAATAATCTAAATGAATTGGTATAACATCACTTTGATCTTCGGCGGTTCATCTTCAGCTTGTTGAAGCGACTTCCTCAAAACCTAAGCTCCCTTAAACTCTCTTTATGTTTCTCCTGGTCCTTAGGGGCACCTTAATTACCTCAGGCACCATTTACCAGAGATTATTAAAGAACAGCTGTCGCCTCCCTATGTTTATGTATGTATTTTCTGCCCTCCCATCTCAGCCCTTAGGCTACCAGTCTTGCCTTTTTGCATAACAAGTGTTTGCTGTGCAGTCCAGGTTCCATGGTCATTACTCTGCACCCTGCGGTCCCTGCATTCTCAAGTACTCTCCCAGGTTCTGGGCCTCCTGCAGGGCAGTGTTGAGGGAACACTGTTTTCATTAAGACGGTCATTTTCTGCACACTGTGATTTGTATGCATTCTTTTAAATAGTTTTTTAAAAAGCCAGGGCCCCTTGCATTAAATACCGCAGTTGTAGAACTATTAAGTGGAGGGAAGCAGCCAGACAAACTGTCGCTGTCTTGGCATTTCAATTCCATCGCAATGGGATGGCGATAAGACAAACGCATACACAAACACACACGCACAGACACAAACTTTGCCCCTGCTGCAGATGGACGTGTTCACAGTTAAATGTCTGAACATCGCTGCAAGGTTTTCCTCCCATCCTTATTGCTTTTGCACAGTTTTATACTCCAAGAGAAACTGTGTCCCCTTCAGCACTCACACACACACACACACACACACACACACACACACACACACACACACACACACACACACACACACACACACACACACACACACACACATACATACACACACACACACACACACGCTTAATTATGCACACACACACACACACCCTTCCACTGTCTCCTTTTTACCAGCAGCCATTATTCCCCTTTGCCGAACTTCAAGACAAGCAAATTAATTATGGCCTACTTGATCTAGAAACAATTACGATTGTTGCTCAGCCTCCTCAGTGGAGCTCAAAGTGTCATGGCTGCCACTCCCAGCATCTTTGAAGCATTGTGTTAGTGGATGGCACCATTAGCGTGGCGCTGCAGCTTATCGCCATGACCCAATCACCCGCCTAAGAACTCTGAGGCAGTGTATCCTCTAATAATTAATAATTACCAAATCTTACTGCAGATATTCTTTTACTAATTAAGCAGGAGCAGAGATACTTGATCATTTCATTCTGTTTATTTAAATTCTTCTTTTCTGTGTGCTTCTTAGGAATACTTTATCATACAAAATGTATTTACATACCATTGATTTCCTCTGCCAAATATGTTTTTGCAGAATTTTTTTTAGTCTGGATTTTATTTATTAGCAACTGTGTCTTCAGTCCAGCATAATGGAGGAAAGCAACTCTTAATTTTAGTCAATGATCCTCTTGTTTTTCCTAAATCATCGGGTTATTATCAACGTTTTGTTAATTTAATCTTGTCAAATGAAATATTGTTGTGGTAATTTTAACTTCATTTAATTTGTTAGATCATAATCTGAATCTGCCACATTGGAAGGGTTAAAATTCGACACCCTGCCAGGCTGGACCAATCCCACTTTCTTTGTGTAATGATGGCTATTGAATTATCCAAGCACCTGCAAAATTTTGGGGATTTGGGTTTTTGGACAGTCCACCTTGAGACCTCAGCCAGAGATTGTGGTCCATGCCCTGCCATTAGAATGCAACGTTGAACAATTAATATCTCATTTGCAGAGGATTACCAACAGCAAACATGCAGTATGATTGCACAGGCAGAATAATCATCATAGTCAGTTAATATAACAGGTTAATAGAGTCAAGAAAATATGAACACAACAAATCATCACTGTCACAGAGATCACAGTCCAAGTGATCATATTTCTTCTCTCTGTGTGTTTGTTGTTTTGTCAGCAAGATGATTCAAAAACCACTAAACATATCATGAAGTTTCGTGGTTACGTCTCACACCTGAAATCACTCAATGACTTTATTGGTGCAAATCAAGTAAAGCACGTTCTGGATGGGGTTTTTTTCTCTGACACTGACATGAAATGTTTTTCTGTCATTTTATTTGTGGATAAGAGAGTTGTGGAGGTCATGATGGAAGTATGTATTCGACTCAGGTATTTCAATGTTTTATGGTTTAACTCTGATGCTTTTGCTGTACTTGCGTATTTCTTGTATTTTCGGTTTGTGATAAATGTGAAAGTACAGTAATAAACACACAAATATGTTCATTTGTCCTGAATGGACAGAGGATCCAGACATTTTTACTTGTCCTCCTTATCTTAATAGAAACAGGTTTTCAGTCGTGTTTGTATCAACTCACTGTTGGTAACGTAGAAGGATCTGCAGAAGGCATGTTCTTGAACACACACACACACACACACACACACACACACACACACACACACACACACACACACACACACACACACACACACACACACACACACACACACACACACACACATGTCCCAGACTCTAACACAGAAAAGCACTTTGTGGACAACCTGTCAGGAAAAAGGTGTGGGCAAGATATTTTGTGGCCTTTTCCTCTGTGCACTATGCACTATGTTAACACACACACACACACACACACACACACACACACACACACACACACACACACACACACACACACACACACACACACACACACACAGATAGGTCTCACTTTGCTGTGTGGGGATGAATCCCTGACAGCATCTGTGTTGGATAGTAAGAGACCCCTATTTCTGCCACCCAGAGGGAGAACAAGAGGACAGGAACCGCCGAGAGTGAAGCCGTGTGAAAAGATAAAGATGTCCCCATGTTTTGCATCATGCTCCTTCTAGTAGTCTTTTTGTGGTGTTGTACATCAGTATTGTGATCTTTATACAGCCGAGCTGAGGAAAAATTGAATTATTTCTCTCATATGATGTGTGACCAGAAAGGTCGTTCCCAGTTCTCAAGTCTTTGTATGTCAGTCTATGTTCCCCTGAATGGAAAGCCTGCTTATCAATAAAGAGGCCAAGTACTTTGAAAGGCCAGAATGTGGGATGGAAGAAGGATGATTTGAAAAGGGCCTTGCCTTGTGGAACAGAATAAATAGAAAATTCATAAATGATTACTTATTCAGCTTCAGAGCTGTAAACAGCAATAAACATCAAGAGTGTGTATTTTTGTTTTCCGTTTAGATATGAATTAGTGAGGCGGTTCACAGTGGTACTGTATATGCACACAAATGTCTGAATGCATTCCTTGATTTATTTTTCAGAGCTGTGTTGCTTTAATCTAAATTACAGCAAGTAACTCTCACTCAGTGTGCAAATATGGCCAAGGATTTCTTTTGTCAATTAAAGAACCATCCAAAAAGGCTTAATTTAATCTTCACCTGTGGAACTTTTCTTTACTTGATTCCTCACAAATCTTTTTCAGGATAAACACTTTTTTCATCAGTTTTGTGTGGTGCTCTTTACAAGTTAACATATTTTACAGTTAAGCAATTTTTTGGCAACTCAAATTAACCTTTAAAATGTGGAAAGAAGAACTCAATGAAATTATGATGTTGTCTAAAGGTCAAGCCTCCAAAATGAAAAAGATACCTTTATCCTGCCAAATATTTCAGAGGTGTTTCCTCTCCAGCAAACTGATTATAATGAACACACACTATGCACACAGATCCTCAGAAGTGGCTGAAAATGTTATAGTGTGTTAAATGTTATAGAATTAGAACACAGTAGTGGTGCATAAAATCTATTTTTGAGGAGCATAAATTAACATAACAGTCTGCAGCACTGACAAACTGGATTATTCAACATTTTTTTCTTGATTTTCTGTCCATAGAATGCTGCCAGCATCCAAACATAAAGCTGGAACCTTAAGGCGGAATCTAGAATGTTAAAACATGGACTCTGACATCATTGTGAGAAGAGGACTTAGGTTTGATGATTTTAACACAGGATGGATGCATGGATGGATGGATGGATGGATGGATGGATGGATGGATGGATGGATGGATGGATGGATGGATGGATGGATGGATGGATGGATGGATGGATGGATGGATGGATGGATGGATGAATGGATGGATATTTGGATATGTATCTAGAAAATGTAATGATAAAATTTAGAACAACGTGAAAAAGTCAAACCCATCAGTCATTCCCTCCCATCCCGCTTCTTGTCACTCATGATTTCTTTTGTCTGTTTTTGCATCATCCCTCCACATTTGTTCCTTCTATCGTTTGCTCTTAACATTCTGCCTCCAAGGACGCAACAGCAATTCCCTCCACTAAATGGACATTTTGTGTGTGTGTGTGTGTGTGTGTGTGTGTGTGTGTGTGTGTGTGTGTGTGTGTGTGTGTGTGTGGAGAGAGACGTTCATGTGGTCAAACTGCGGCAGGCAAATGGTAGTATATGCTGTGTACATTTACCTGCCCACCTGAATGTGTCCATGTGATTGTGATGTGTACTCGTGCGGATCTGCACGTTTGCCCCTGACCTCCTCGCCTCTCCTACAGTCAGCCTACCTCTGCCTGCCTGGCTACACTGACCTGCTCTATTGTCCAGCACAAAGCACTTTGGACAGTATTAGCATTTTAATCACAACACATGTAAACCTTGTGTCGTATGAATGCAAAGCCAGCAACAAAAATAGAACATACCACAATAGAACTGATATTATTTGAGGGGGGAAAAAATCATCTTTGTCCCAATGGGAACAAAAACAGAGAACTTCCATCAGCCTTGAGTAATGACAATGTTTTTCTCAGCTAAAAAAATCTCACTGTAACCTATTTTACTTTCTGCTTCAACTTCTTTGCCTTTTGTCTGCCTTTTTAAAAAAAAAAAAAAACAAACCCTTGCAATTATCTTTCCAGCTCCCGCTGATCCATAAATGCAAACAGCGGAGAAGTTTATGTATGCTGTTGTCCAGAAGAGGACGTTCATGCCTCTGAATTGTTTTACTTCTTACTGAGTTAACTCCATCAAAAGCCGTTTAAAAAATGACGCCATCAAAGATAAGTCAGAAAAACCAACTTTGTTCTTTCGAAACTTAGTTATTTCGAGCCAATCTGTCTTGAACAGCTTAAAAGGAATTCGTTTACTACCACTGCTGCTTCCTGTCAATCACTTGACATCCATAGGGAGAGATGAAAATATCCTCTGGGTATACATGTCATATTAAGCTTCACTTTCACATGTGATCACATTACATTACTGTAATCATCTAATTAGATGCAATGTGAAGCAAGGGGGGATTTGCTCCACATATCACAAGAAAACATTCAAGTACTCCCGGAAGTAACACGTAATCTGTGACTGCTAAACTTTGTGCCGTGAGCCATCTAGTCGACAAAGTCCCGTATCAACACAGCTATGACATCTTTTTTGGTCTTGGCCAATGACTGAGGGAATACTTGGACGTTGAAAGTACCAACAAAACATATTATTAACCAGTTACTATGTTGAGAAGGTAGACCTGACTGTAACGCCGCAGCTGCAGATCTGAGCAAACAAACAAGTCGGTTGATGACGGTATTTGCTACTAAGTCGATATGAGGACATTTTTTTGACATTACTCATAGTGACATGACTTATTGTTGATGTGAATATATTGATTAATGTAGCTTTACGCAAGCCTCGTGTTGTTGTTATGGCTTTATAGCAAACGTTTTTTATCTTCCTAATGTTATGATTGAGTTTCTTCACAAGGTGGTTTTATTCAGTTCGTGTTCCTGTCAGCATGAAGCGAATTTTGATGCAGTCAGAAACTGGATTACAGTGTAAACCCTCCCCGAGAGGTAGAGTGGAGTCATTTCTAGGTTAACACTTGTTCCTGTAGGCAAACCGAAGGAAATCCCAAAGTTACATGAAAATCACCCATTTAAAAATGAGGTGTCACGTTCCAGGTGAGTCCAGCGCTGTGGAGTTATACCTTGACTTAAAAAAAAAAGATCATAACCAGCCTTAAAATATGCAGCCTGTCTGAATGGAGGTGATGAAGAGGACGAGAATGAGATATCCCACCTCCTTAAAAGCAGTCTTCCCCTTTCACGACTTCCCACTCTCTGATTGGTATAACAGGTAATTAATGGTGTGTCATGGCCCCAAAGAGCGAAGGAACGTTGAAAAGGTGGGTGAGGAGAGAGAGACAGAGAGAGTGAGAGATATTTCTGATTACCCGACAAGTTAGGGCTGGAAAAGCTACACTTAGCCCATTAAAGATTTTCTCTTGAGCATGACATTTGAGTGCAGCCGTAAAGCTGCGCGCCACCTTGCCATTTCCTTGTACACTGGGCGTCCATTTAAGGACAAGGATGGGGAAGGAGAGGAAGAGGCCACCAGGCCATTTGTACGGCACAAATGGATTTCATTCACCAAGGTGAACTGTTGCACACTGATAAATGCACTTCCTTGAATGTCAGCAAATGTCACCCGAGAAGCCATTTGCCGCTGCTTTAATAGGTTCCCCCTAGACTCATGGAGGAAGTGACAGAAAGCAAGAAGGTATGAGGAAAGATAAGGAAGCTGATGAGTCACCTGGAGGGTGAGAAAAACACATGCACACACGCAAGGCAGCACACAAAAAATAGGAGGGATTAATGAAATGGTTGGGCTATTGACACTTCCACATGATTAAGTAATTAGCTATTTGAGACATCTCCACCATGTTGTGCAACCAGCCCGATGTGTCTTCTTTTGAACGTAATGCCTCTCTCACTTTTCATCTCTTCCTCTCACCTCACTGAACTTATCTACCTGTCTCATCTTCACATTTTGACACCTGCATATCCTTCGAGCAATGAATGTATTTACAGTAGGGTGCTGTCAGTCCATCTTCTCTCTCTCTCTCTCTCTCTCTCTCTCTCTCTCTCTCTCTTTCTCTCTCTCTTTGTCACACACACACACACACACACACACACACACACAAACTCACAAACACACTTGCCTGTTCAAGCAAGAGTAGACATTATTAAATGTAATGTGAGAACTTGCGGTTAGAGTTGACGCCTCTGCATCCTGAGAACTGTCACAAAAGGTATTAACCCTCTCCACTTAAACACACACACACACACACACACACACACACACACACACACACACACACACACACACACACACACACACACACACACACACAGAGAGAGAGAGAGAGAAACACACACAAACAGACACATAACATGAACATCAACGTAGCTTAAATACAAGTTAAATATAAACAAGGCAACAAAATTACTGTAAACTGAACTGTGAAAAGTCTTCCTAACTTTATGACTCACTATCTGTTTATTCTTCAATTATTTCTGATGTTTTCTTTGCGTGTATTTTACTTTTCTTATATCTGATCAGTATGTTTGAATTTAGTTATGCCCTAATGTATATACAGTATACAGTCAGGTCCATTAATATTTGGACATCAATATAATTCTCATCTTTTGGGCTCTATACTCCACCACCATGGATGTGAAATGAGATTAACAATATTTGGCCGTAGACTATCAGGTGAGGGCGGCACGGAGGTGCAGTGGTTAGCGCTGTCGCCTCACAACAAGGCGGTTCCGGGTTCGAGTCCCGCTCTGTGTGGAGTTTGCTTGCTCTCCCCGTGTCTGCTTGGGATCTCTCCGGGTTCTCTGGCTTCCTCCCACCTCCAAAAGCATGCGCTTCATGTTGATTGGCCGGTCCCAAATTGCCCATAGGAGTGTGTGTGTGTGTGCGTGTTTGTATATCTTTGTATGTGGCTCCGCGGTGCACTGGTGTCGTGCCCGGAGTGTCCCCCGCCTCACGTCCTATGCCGCTGAGATAGGCTCCAGCTCCCCGTGACCCGCTGCACTGGATATAGCGGTGGTAATATGAAAATGACTGACTGACTGACCAGCAGGTGATTAGTGTGAATTAAAACAGTTCTTATATGTGCCTTCCACTTTTTAAGAAACCAAAATTCATGGGGCAATCAACTCAAAACCTATTTTCAAGGTTTGTTATTCCCTTGTTATTTCATCATCAGTGAAGCAGGTAAAAGGTCTGGAGTTGATTTCAGGTGTGACATTTGCCTTTGGAACCTGATGAGAATTGTATCGATGTCCCAATATTTATGGCCCTGACTGTATATATTGTGAAAGTAAATACATTACAGCTCAAATAATCCATATTTGGATGTATGCATGGTGTGTGTGTGTGTGTGTGTGTGTGTGTGTGTGTGTGTGTGTGTGTGTGTGTGTGTGTGTGTGTGTGTGTGTGTGTGTGTGTGTGCGTGCGCCTGCGCCTGCACATGCGTGTGTGTGTGTGTGTGTGTTTCTATGCATTTTTACTGCATGAAGTCTATGCTGGCTGCAGCCAATCCTAATCCCCCATTCATTTCCACAAGCTGTTGCTAAGGTTACAAATTACCTTTGGTGCTAGTAAGAGGTTTCTTTTATGACACTGGACGCCCTAATCCTTTTACTGAATACATATTTCATTTAGGATTAGCACATCATCGGATACAGTTGTTCTTGGACTCTTCCAACTTCACTGCTTGCATATCAACGTTTTACTCTCCTTTAAATCACTAAATAAATGAATAATTCTGCGACTCTTTTCTTCTTGCTCTGGAAAAGATGGAATAAAGTGGAAGCCGATCAACCAGGTGGTGTCAGATAGGTAGCACCACAGCTTCTATCTGGTTTAGCCACATTATTCTCACTAAGGCTCTTCTGTTGTTTTCAAAGCTTGTTTGTCCAGATGTCGACAAAGGAAGAATATTCCTCTAATCTCTCCAAACTGTTTCTATCTATTTGCCAGATTGTTTGGAATGAAGAATTGAAAAGAACCTCTTCTTCTTTCCAGGAACTGAGTGTTAGTGTTTTAAAATTATCTTAGGTTTAAGTTGGTTGGAATGCTTGTGCACTCTGCTGTGATTTTGGCTGTAAAATGATATAATCTCTCTGACCTATTAAGGGTGAAGGTGGCATCTTATGTGACAAACATTTTATAAAACATCATTTGAATTATCATATTTGATTAATTTGATTTCTGAAGGAATAACAACTTTTAGTGGGTATCAGGGTGAAAACATGAAAAACTCATCACACCTTCTGTGATGTGACTGACTTGGATTCAGGTCTAATAGGTCAGATCCAGCCCCACGGAACCAGGACGGTGCACATAACAAAAGTTACTGGTAACTGACAGTTCCTTTGGGTAGACCTGATTACAGACTGCTACAGCTCAGCCTTGGTGGATATATGAGGCTGGATAGCTTGCCTGGACTTGAATGCTCTGTTTCTCGCTAAGAGTTCTTCACTAATGCGATGTGAAGTGGCTGTTAGAATTTATATGTCAGCCAAAGACAGACGGAGAGAGAGAGAAAGACTCAAGATAAGTTCCAAGAAAATCTATGAGGATCAGTCAGGAAAACTAAACCTTTGTACAATTGGGCTCTACTTTATTTCTCATGCTGTTTTTATTTCCCTGTATCACAGTCAATCACATCTATCCGGTAGTTTCCATCTTACTATTGTCTTTCTAAATACAACTCACTGTTCCTCGAGGTCTTTCCCGCGATTTATTTTGTGTGCTCTTCACCTTCAAAGAATTTAACAGCGTCATCATGCATCAGCTTCAGCAGGGTCATCCATCAGTCGCCACCGCCACCAGTGACCAGTCTCCTGGGCGGTATACATTTTGTTGCTGCTCAGGTTGGAGGTCGTTTGATCTCAATTCTTCTGAAGAGTCTCAGTTCCAGAGACTGGCTGAGAGACTAATTTTCACGTCATCAAATCCTCATATTTATTTCTACCTGTAGTCTTTCCTGAATGAAATATTCTTTTTAGTGTTCTTTCCATCTTTTTCCTGTCTGTTTATAAAAAGAGATGCAATAGAGTAGTGGAGTCGTGGTGTTTGATTGTTAAAGGAGTGACCACTGCTGATTTAGTTGATTTATTTACTTTAGTAGAGATACTACAATGATATAAAATAACTCCATTACAAACTGCCACAAGTCCAGACATAAATACTTAAGTAGGGATCTCGAAAAGTTCATGTCAGTGTTTGATATTTTAAACATTATATTATATGGAATGAATTTAAAAAATTCAAATGAATGTGTAAACAGCAGTTCGCATAAGTAGATCATTGGGGTGGAGCTACACTTAATATAAGGTTAAAGCTAAGCTCCCCCAGTCGCTCTATGAGTCTGAGGACATGAGATGACAAGAAGGAAGACAAAACCATAACAACCACTGATATTCATTTATTATCATCTGTGAAACAATAAGAGGGGTGTTAGGTGGCAATAAATCTTTCAGAAGGAACAGAAAACAGAAATAGTTGAGTGAGTTACATGAACCACAACTTTGCACTCACACACTCGCACACACACATACAAATTGAGTACACACATTATTTCCAGTCGACTGTTAACAACTTGTATAACTGGATGAGCGTGTCGGATTGTTGATAATTAGCAGTTATTAACCGACTAGCTCGCTGGATGACTGATGGGTCGACTGACTGTTTGTCTGCCAAACTGACTGTCTGACTATTGAGGCTTAGTCCGTCCATGTGGTGAGATCACCATCACTGGCAAACACAAAAGGCTGATGGGAAGAGGCTGTCGGCTTTTGGACATCCGTGTGTGTGTGTGTGTGTGTGTGTGTGTGTGTGTGTGTGTGTGTGTGTGTGTGTGTGTGTGTGTGTGTGTGTGTGTGTGTGTGTGTGTGTGTGTGTGTGTGTGTGTGATGGCTTCATTCCTGTATCCTGTATCAACATAGTTCTCTCTGTGGATGAGTCAGTAGGCCAAGCCTGACCATCATCCTCTCTCATCTCTCTCTATCGCATTCACACACACATACAGGAAATCAAAACATTCTCAGTGCAAGCACACACACACATACACACACACACACACACACACAGAGAGAATCTGGTCTTACAGGTGAAGTGGTGCTAGAAGGAGCAAGCCAACGGGTCAGGGTGGAGAGAGAGGACAGAAACAGACGACACTCAAGTTGCAGATGTGATTTTTCACTTTCTTAAATGGTTGTTGTCTGTAATCCTGTTTTAAACTTCCATGAAACTCTTCATGAACTACATTTTAACATCACATCTCAGTTGCCTGTTTCATAGAGTGAGAGAGAGACAGAGAAAGAGAGTGGCACCCTTTTTAGGAGGGACGCATGGGAGAAAGGATTTAGCGTAACACCCAGCTGTCTACCTGTCTGTCTGATGGGGGGGGGGTTTCACTATACCACAGAGCCAAGCTGTTCTCCTCTGTGGCGGTTAAAAGAGTGTCAGCGTTCTTTCCATGGTCTCAGATGCACCATGGTGAGGAGAAGATAGGCAGGCAACCAAAATCTCTCCCTCTCTTGTCTCCAGTATAGATGTCTCTGTATGGACACAAAGAGAAAAGGATGGGATGAGAGAGGCTGTGAAGGAGAGACGGAAACAACAACAAAAACAAGCCATCTCTTTGCCAATGCAAAGCCCCACTGTACCTGTGCTGCTCTCTGCTTCTGCAACCTGCTTTTAGTATGGATGACTTCTACATAGCTTCTCTCACTTTCCATTTCTTAATCTTTTTCTCTGTGTCAGTTTTTATCTCTTAACTCTCTGTTGCACATCCCGTTTCTTTTTTCCCCCAATCTTTCCTGAGTGAAGTGAGCAGCACTTTGTCCCGATTTCTGTGTTCATGTTGTTTTCCTCCAAGATGCTGACTTTCTCCATGCATAATTTCAGGGACCATCATTACATTTATTTAAGAACAAATTTGCTGCTGCACATGACTTGTAAAATCAAAACTAAGCTAGATGGCACTGTATTGTTGTTTTCTTCATCTTGTCCCTTTTAGTGTCCTGATCACAATGATATAATAATGCTGTCTTCACACATTACCACTGCTAGGCTTTATCACGTGACCAAAAACAGCTTTCATTCAGTTGCACTTCTTTTTTATTATGAATTAAATATGCATATAAAAAAGTACATTAGCTATCACTGAAGGACTTGAATATGACAGAACTTTATGACTGAATCTGAATCTAAATACATGAGCTTGAATACACCATGCAATTTTTCAGTGTGTGTGTGTGTGTGTGTGTGTGCGTATGTGCGTGCGTGCGTGCGTGCGTGTGTGCGTGTGTTTGTGTGTGTGTGTGTGTGTGTGTTTGTGTGTGTGTGTGTGTGTGTGTGTGTGTGTGTGTGTGTGTGTGTGTGTGTGTGTGTGTGTGTAATCCTTGTTTTTCCAATCATGCATAAGTTTGAAAATCAAAATGACAGTAGATTGGCTTAAAAATATGTATACTCAGTAAAATATACAGTATATCGTTATTTCCTTACGACCATATACAGAAAAAAATTAAAAAATATTTAAATTTGAATTGAAACTTTGATTAAGATGTAATAAAAGCAAGCTTTAAAGTAAGATCAACGTCACAACAGCCGTCTGCATGAAATACAGTAGAATAGCTGATACAACAGGGAATGCTCTTTTCTTCAACATATATGAATCATTTGAATATTTTCCACCTGGTTTGTCCAAGGAATTATCTACATCACATCATGTAATTTCCAATTCTCATTACATTAAAGCAAAACCCAGTAAAACGGTTAAATGCCCGAACAATAATTCAGTGGCAATTAAAATAACGGATAACCTGCATGACCCGCAGGCATTTATCCCTAATGAGATAATATTCATCCTTTTTAAAAATACCTTTCAATAACTTACATCACTGCGCTGCTTGAATATGATTTGATTCATCAAAACCTTGATACAAAGAGACATAAGTGGCACTTTTTTTTTTTTTTAAATCACTGGGAAGTTTACAGACTTCTGGCTGGCGTAAAGAAAAACCCATATTTGCTCAAACATTTTTAATAAATAGTAAATAATAAAAAGGAATCCTTGCTACGGCTAAAAATGTCCTTCATGATTTATGAATCGTTTTAGTTTGAATTACAATTTTTAAAAAAAAAAAAAAAAACATGAATTTTTGTCTTTGTTCTAAATTTTGTGAAATGTGTGAACTTCAAACAAAATGTTGACGACAAAGACTTTGAATAGCCTTGGCGTGAGGATATAAATAGAAATCCTCCTTAACCAGCAGACTGTAAACACGAAATATTTCTGAAGGAGGTGAGAATGCAAAGTGCTGAACTCGCCAGCATCGAGTGACGTGATGATGTTGGTCGTTTTCCTGTCGCGGGAAGATTTAATAAATGCAGAAAAACAAACACGCATCAGTGCGACCGGGTTGTTGCGGGGTGAGGACGGTGGCGCAGAGGACACATCCTGCTGTAGGAAGGAAGCGGGAGTGTTGTGGTGTGGGGGGGGGGGGCGAAGGCAAACAGAAGCCATGGACGGGTGTCTTTAACCCCGCCATGAACCCGCGACCTTACCTTCCGACGACTTCCCATTGCCTCCGCGTGATTCTCGGTCCACGCAGAGCGCGCTCCCGTTGGCTGTTTGGACCGGGAGGGAGGGTCGAGGAGGTGGAGGGGCGATGTCCACGGAGGGGTCAAAAGAATGATAACCAGCGTGTTCACAGGGCGTTTACTAAAAAATTAGTAATAATAATAACTGAAGAAAAAAAACTCACGGGTGGGAATCTTCCTGCATTTGGAAAACACCGTTGTCTAAAATTTAAATATTTATTTCTATTTTATCTCTTTGATGTAAGAACCGAACTCGGACATGAACTAGTGACGTGAACAACTTAGACAAAGTACAATAACCTCTATAAGTTATGTTTTTGGATAAAATTTAAAGAAATAACAAAACAAAAAAAACACAACAAACGTCTACGTGTGAAGGTTATTTCAGGTTATAAAATATTATAAGACTAACTGTAGGCCAAATAGTCAAAATTTTAAAACAGCAGCTCTTGGGATGATGATGAAGTAAATATAAGAACTAGATGAGTAAATATTCTGTAAATAGTAAAAATTAATCAATATTCGTTTGGTTTAAAGTAAAAACGAACCATCTTAACACAATCTCGCCTGTGATGACTGCGAACAAAGTTATTTTTTGTCTTAAATCTTTTCTATTGAATCTGTCAAATGCTGTCGAATTAATAGAGAGCAGAACAGAATATTGGTTATTATAAGTGTTCAGTGGCTGTCCGGCCACCTAAAAACCCTTAATCCTCCTATGCATACTGCTTTTATTATATTCATGTACTGAGGCTGTGTTTTAAATCTTAAGTTAATATTAAGTTAACTTGCGTGAGGATCTGAAACGGAGCGGCCGCAAGAGACACGACGAAGATCCACAACTACAGCTGCCACTTATGAATGTTTGATAAGCAGGCGGGATAATGGCTCCTTAAATAGGCAAACATAAACATCTTTATCACGCTGTGACATCTGCCACCCAAGACCAATAAATAGGATATCAATAATGCATGAACATTGATAATATAGGCTGTCTCTAGGTCAGCAGGACGGGCACAGGCCTTCATTTTAGGAGCTTTGTTATTTTTAAGAGGGCTGTGAGCTCCTCTCTGTGTCGCTCTATTTGTTTTTGCGTCGGTAGCCTCAAATATCAGGATACACACAGACTTCGATTATTTTAGCAGTGTGTGTGTGAGCACAACGTGTGCGGAGTGAGCGATTCTAACTTGATATAAATTACAGACAACCAATCTGCACCGTGGGATTACTACAAACCCCACTGAAAGGGAAATGAAGACGTTTTATATCCAATAAAGCTGGTTAAGGTGCGCATCGATCAGTCGTTTCACAGACTAATTTTCAAATTTTCTTGAAGACAATTTCTAGATAAGATATGCATCGAAATTAGAGTTTTTGTTGCACTGATGAAAGACGTTTTTTCAGGAATAATGCGCTTAATAAATATAATGTTGATATACAGTCTACAGTCTTTTAGGGTAAACTTTCTATGCCTTGTTGCTTTAACGAGTATCTGTTATAAATAAGGAAATATCTCAAAAATTTCAGATAATAAGGTGAAAATCCAAATTCGACAGTTTCGGGCTTTCCGATTATTATTTTTTATTTTTAAATTATTTATTTTAATAATTAAACAACATTAAGTGCGCAAATTTCCACCAAACAGCGTGGTCATCTCATTTCGTTATGTAATCACACCGAAATGTGACAATCCCAACCTGGAATTATGGTGTTGGTTTCCCAATTAGGTCGAAGGTTTTTGGAAAAAAAAACTATTTTTTTGTTTTGTCTTTGTAACTCTTGAAGATTAACCAGATTTAACTCTTAGCTTTCAGACGCGATTTTATCTCAGTTTTAATATGTATAATCATTATTTCTCATCTGACAATAGCAATTTTTCCTCGAGCTATACAACTTTCACCAGAACAGACTTTATTGTGTGATGCACATGAAGACATCACTGTGTCAATTCTGTCCATTGTTGAAATTATCCAATAAGACAGACACAAAAAAATCTAAATTGTGAAAGTGTTAGTGGTCACTATGAGATTGTCATGTTAAGAAATCACAATAACGCGACTGACTTGTTGCACTTTCATTTCCTCTCCTCTCCTCTCCTCTCCTCTCCTCTCCTCTCCTCTCCTCTCCTCTCCTCTCCTCTCCTCTCCTCTCCTCTCCTCTCCTCTCCTCTCCTCTCCTCTCCTCTCCTCTCCTCTCCTCTCCTCTCCTCTCCTCTCCTCTCCTATCCTATCCTATCCTATCTTCTCCTATCCTCTGCTCTTTCCTTTCCTTTCCTTTCCTTTCCTTTCCTTTCCTTTCCTTTCCTTTCCTTTCCTTTCCTTTCCTTTCCTTTCCTTTCCTTTCCTTTCCTTTCCTTTCCTTTCCTTTCCTTTCCTTTCCTTTCCTTTCCTTTCCTTTCCTTTCCTTTCCTTTCACCTGTACTCAGCTCACCCGTCTCCCCCCTGCTCTCCCCAGACGTGCGCTATTGATCTGGCGAGCCAAACGGAGATGTGTGACATAAATCAGATTGGACAGGAGCTGCTCACCCGTGAGTAACCCGCTCCTCGGTAGCCGCATCCCTCCGTTATTATCCTGTAAGCTAATACCCAGTTATAGGACAGTCCGCTCCGGTGCACACCTCTGATTGGCTGCTGAGTCGAACCCGCTGGATTCTAGATAAACTCGCCCAGTGTGCTGAGATGAGCTGCGTCGCACATCGGCACCAGCGTTTACTTAGCGAACGATCAGCTAATAGACCTCCATAATCCCCGATCAAATACGGTTTTCTATCGGGTTTTTTTTAAATAAATAAACATTTTCTTCAGTAGCATAAACAGCATCAATTAAAAATTTACAGGCGGACGGAGTGGAAGGATAACAGAATTACATCAACTGAGAACAGTCAATGGAAACTGACCCTATGCGTAATAGGAACGGTGGAAGATACAACTTTATTCTCAATATCAAATCTCTGTACAAACATTTTTACAGGATGAGACAGTCAAGGAGCCCCGACTAGTAACCTTACGTCAAACTTTCAGAGGGATGTCCTGAAACTTTCAAGGTTCTCATGTTCATATAGGTCAAAGTGCCAAAGGAGCAATTTTCCATCCTAATGAGGTGGATGTAATCTCAGTGTCATTGCTGGGTCAGGGTTAATCCATCGAAATGAATTCCAGTAAAACATAATATTACACTACTGTAAAAAGTTTTCATAAAACCGGAGTATTCAAAGCCAATGTGAACCAAAACGTTTCGATTATGAACTGGCAGTGGGAAGTGCCAGTTCACCTCCGAAACACTGCCGAGGTGCCCTTGAGCAAGACACTGTCCCCTTTATAAAGTTGTTCATTGGGGGTGCAGAACGAAGGAGCGAATGCCTCTCATTATTTACATGCTGTGTGTGTGTGTGTATGTGTGTGTGTGTGTGTGTGTGTGTGTGTGTGTGTGTGTGTGTGTGTGTGTGTGTGTGTGTGTGTGTGTGTGTGTGTGTGTGTGTGTGTGTGTGTGTGTGTGTGTGTGTGTGTAAATTAATTAATTTCCCCTATGGGAGACCAATAAAGTTTATTCCTCTTTTGAAAGACAAACACGCACACGTTTAGCAGATTATATTTAACTAAATGCATACATATAATCCCAGTTGCAATTTCAGAGAACTTCAATTTGCAGATCTTTTTCTGATATTCTGCCTTCCTGCAGGCTCGGACCCACTCTGCGGTAATTTTTTTCCCGAACAATGATCACAGCCCTGCAGGGGCAACAATCCCATGCACAGCGGATGTGACATGGTCCACCTCCTGTTACACTTCTGGTCCTTCTCAGTTTTGGGTTCTTAGGCTAAACGGGCAATAAGGTCAAAAGCTGTGTCATTCACTGCGGTCCAAGCAAACACCGTATCAAACAAAAAGTGTGACAATGAGTGAACGCAACTTTCACACAATTACAAATCATCAGGCAGCCTTCTGACTGGAATCCCACTAAACGTCTATATAGCATCTTACTTTTGGACATTGCATTATTAACTAAAGATATTATTTAAATATTTTTGAAAAAAATGAATATTCAGGATTTAGAGATGTAGCAGAATTGCTTAAATGATATAGATCTAAACCAGTAAAGAATTTTATATGTGTGTGTGTGTGTGTGTGTGTGTGTGTGTGTGTGTGTGTGTGTGTGTGTGTGTGTGTGTGTGTATATATATATATATATATATATATATATATATATATATATATATATATATATATATATAGTTGAGGTACTGTACTTCAAATTAATCATTAAATCATAATTAATTTTAGTACATTTTAATAATTTAATTTATTTTTGGCAATATCACCTTTAAAAACGTCTCTTTCACTATTAAATAAAATACATGTATTTAGTTACTTTCAAACATTTAATTCGTGTTTGTGTTTTGTCCGTGCGTCACAACAAAACTGTTACGCTCTGCACGCAGTCACGTGATCGCCTCTACCATATCACTACAGCTGCTATAAATAAGTAGATATTTCACCACTGAAATATGAAAGGTCAGCCGTGGAGCATGTAGCCAGCCCAGGAGCATCTGAACCGTGAGTGTGGAGGGACCGCGTGGATCAGAGTGGAGCAGGCTGGACCGCGTGGAGGCTGTGTGCCGTATCCACAATTCCCACATTAGTAATCTTCGAGGGCGACATGTCAGCCGGAGTAATTACGGCTTGTCAGCGCCTGTAAGGACCATCTCCACAGCTCCTATCTGCATAAGAGCCGGGGCGCTTAATCAGCCTTGACAGGCAAGTCCAAAACAGTCATATTTACCTCGAGAATTTCTGTCATCATTCTCGCTGATGTAACTCTGGCTATGTTGGCCACGGAGTCTACTTTTAGTTCCACACAGGAAGATGAATGTTAGTCAATGATCGTTAGATGAAGGCACGTTGGAATAGCTCAGCAGAAAAGGTGAAGGAAGTCTCAAGAAAAAGAAGTCCTTGGGGAATGGGACATGAGCATCATATGTGGAGCTCTGGAGCAACGTATCTCCATCTCATATGCGTCCATTATATTTATTTCTCCCTGTCTGCCTCTCCTCTGTCTCCAAATCAGCCCACATACCTGGAAGAGTGAACACAGGGCCTCCTCTGCTGAACGGAGCAATCAGTCCAACAGGCAACAACACAATAAATTAGTCAGTTCACTTTACGTCAAATAATTGACTGCTTCAGATTAGTAAAGCAGATCCACACGGTCCGTGACGCGCATGTAATCACATCCAACCACCCATGACAACAATCTGTTTGTTTTTACTTTTAGGTCCCTCCCAAATTTTGGTGGAAGCCACCTGTTTCGGCAGTGATGGCTGACGAGGAGGGAGAAACCAGACGGGCCTAATTGATTTTTAAGTGGTGTCTCTGTGGGTTAGTCGAGTGAACGGAGTCCACTTCAGGGATCCGCCAAACTCCTCCAGTTTGTACCTGCATTGAGGGGCAGTGATGTGTTGCTGATGCAGCTCAACAAGCCGCACATGGGGGCCAGGAGAGGGCTATACTCAGGGGCCACAGCCCAAACCGGGCTCCCGGCTCTGATGGGGGGTTGGGGGGTGGGATGGGTGATTAGAACTTACGTTTGCAGAGGCAGTAAACTGACCTGTCAAGCCTTATTGTCCAAACAATAGTAGTCATGTTGGGTTTATGAATCAGCACGTGAACACACCCCTCTCTCTTTCTGTCCGGGCTGACGTGAACGCACCACGGTCACTGCGCTATCCTCGAAGAAATGTTAGGCCTGAGGTGGCTGTATTTTAACAGACACACACTTCTTTCGTCACACATGCGCGCGCACACACACGCACACGTCAATGTGCACGAGCGTGCAAAGGCATGCATGCAAAACCGCAACTCCCTGTGTGAGCGGAAGAAAGGAGGGGAGGGGGACGGGTTTCAGCGCCACTCTTGCAGGGTCTCACACACAGGATCCGGGCGCATGGCTCCATTGAGTTCGGGGCGGCTTTTGCATGGAGGTTCATTAGAAGTAACGAGTTGACACAAGGTAAATCTTAATGTTGAGGCGCCTTTCTCTACCGGCCCGGGGAGGAGCCCTCATTAACTGTCGCTAACAACCCGTGTAAATACATTGATTGGACAGCTCCGATACAAGCTCCCAGCCCTGCCAGGAAGTCCCCCTAATGAGACCACACAATAAAAACAATAAAAGAGAGACAGTGTGTGTGTGTGTGTGTGTGTGTGTGTGTGTGTGTGTGTGTGTGTGTGTGTGTGTGTGTGTGTGTGTGTGTGTGTGTGTGTGTGTGTGCGTGTGTGTGTGTGTGTGTGTGCGTGTGTGTGTGTGTGTGAGAGAGAGAGAGAGAGAAAGAGAGAGAGAGAGGTTTGGTTTTAAAGTTGGCGCCAGATTTGCTGATCTTTATGACATAAAATATGCTTTTATTCAGTCGTCGGGTAATTGTTTTTACTTAAATTTATTCTCTCTTCTGTTTGTTCCATGCTTCCATAGATGCACTTCGTATGACTAATCGGTTTCCAGTTTTAGTGAGTTACTGATTTTTGCGCTTGAGGTTATATAGTCAATAAATCACTTGTAATGTCATGCATGATTTTAAACCACATGTGATAGTTTAAAAGTAAAATAATGTTCAACAACTGGGTTTTTCTGATAATGCGCTGCAAAAAAATATCTAAAATACTTTAATCTCACGACACGATGGAGATTTTTTCCCCAAACCTAATGAAACTCAGCATGGCTCTGACAGTCAAGTGATTAGACTATTTCATGTACATCATAGATATTTTACATAAGCAATTGTTACAATCTAAAATGAAAAGAGAATATGTTTTTTATATTTCATTCGCTTCTCTCCAATTAAGAAATTTGACATTAATTTATAATCTCTATAACAAAGTCGAAACAGATTTAATTCAGATGAAAACACAGTTCTGCATAAAATTTGTTGTCTAGCTTGACACTTTTTACAGTGTGGGAGTGCAGCGTCTCCCCCTGGTACAGCGGGCATGGGATGGAGAGGATTGTGCGTCTCTTCCCGACAGCGTCATATATTCTGCCATGGCTTATATCCCGAATGCTCCGGGGATAAAAATGACTGATGAACTAAAATAAAAACGCACGGACCTGATATTAAAAAAAAAAACCTGGGATAAGATAACTTATCCTCCTTCTAGTCAGTAAATACAAAAAGGTAATCCGCATCATTTCTTAAATATTTTTAAAAAGTGTCCGAAAATTAAATTAGTAGTTTACCGAACATAACTGGAAACATCTTTGACGGGAGCCTACAGCAGTCGGATTTCCATCCTGATCTTGGGACAAACTGACCCGTGAAATATCAGGGAACCGGTGTCACGTCCCGTCCGGAGAGCGAATTGTGACAAACCTCGGACTGGACCCTGCTCGCTGCTCTGCGGGGGATAAAGAATGACAAGAGGGGGGAAAGTACGAAAAGAATATCAGGAGTTTGTTGTCAAAGAGTTTTGGAAAAACTGCGTTTAAATTCTTCATAATTAAAAATAATTTCATTATTATCTGGACATGTAAGAAAAATATTACAAGTTTTAAATTAAACGTAAGCATACATGGGCACATGCTCGTACTTGGAGAATTTAATTTAGAATAAAAACGTCATATTTGGTACATACCCATCAATACTCCAAAGACTCGTCCTGCATATTGTAGAGATGAATCCAGGATGGAGCAGCAGGCGCAGGAGGCTCTAATGTGTTTGCCAAGGAGGGGTGTGTGCTGCCTTGTCTGGCCAGCCTCTGCCAAACCGGGGTCAACGAGGGAGCAAAAAAATAAAACCATACCCAATTCTTTCGTGCGTTCTGTCTCTTTCCCTCTTACCTTTAACAAACAACACCTTTTTCTTTCTTTCACTGCCCCTCTCCTCTCTCACTCTCGTACATGACGTAACATCAGCTTTGTTTATTTGCTGCCCTCATTGGAACAGACTGATAATGAAAATAACTGCCAATTAACCAGGAAGTTAACTAACATTTAAGATTTGTGGCGCGCTGTGGGAAATGTCAGAGGCAAGAAAAAAAGTTAGACTTCATAAACAGAAAAAAAAACTTTATTAATGTAAAAATATCTTAAACAAAGTTTGAGGCAGTCTTTTTCGGGCAATCAATCAATGAACAGAAATGAAGGTATGTTGGAAGTAAATGTCTGTCTGCTGGAGGAACTCATTCTGAGTACCTCTGTGTGCAGAATGTTGTTTGTGTTGCTCTGGCTGGAGATTTCGGCTGTAAGTAAACGAAGACGACGCTAAATGCTCCATGCGCATTCAGAGCGCTCGTCCCCCGCTGTTAGGAACATTCAGAAAGCCCTCGGATAAACACACAATTAGGGCAGGTGAATAAACTTGTTTGGGGGGTGTTAATTACATGCTTAACGAAAACAAAAGCCATGTAAAAGAATGTGAATTAGTAGTGGCTTTCCCCCCCACCCACAATCCCCATTCAGGTTTTACATTTCAACTCTAGTCTTTTCTAAGAGTGATTTCCGAATTGCCTGCGAGGGCTACTCCTCACACAGTCCCCCTCCAAACATAATGCCGCATAATACCTGCAGCCCTGGTTTGAATGGTGATCACCTAAATTGGTGCACCAGGAACCCGAGCAGGTAGGCGGCTTTGCATATTCCGTGGAGTGCTGCTAAGCCTGCACTCTCAACTTAATGTCGGGGTCGTGCGTGTGTGCGCGTGAGAGAGATGGAGACAGAGGGAGTGGGGTTGTGTGTGTGTGTGGGGGGGGGGGCAGGGGTGCATAGGAGGTTAGTTTTAACACCAGAATGAAAATACCAGCCTTTACTTCCAGTCCACGGAGCTTCCCAACGGGACCAATTCAAGTGCCACTTGGAATTATTTCTATAGGGCGTGAGGGCGCACAGCAGCACAGGTTTGATCCCATGTACCACCCCTCACACACGCACACGCTCACGGTTCCAAAAACTCACGCACAAACGACTGGCCTTGTAACAAGACCATCTCAAGTCCGTCACACAACACGCGTCCCTTATTTACATGCAGGAATGACCCCCGTTTCACCCATAACACCACAAAAGTGGTGCGTAATTGCACGGGGTCACTCGTTGTGATTAAAGCATGAGGTTTAAGGTGAGATGATAATAACAAACAGGTAGTATTGACCATGTACGCATGTGGATCTGGTCTACTCACTGTCCCTCCAAGCTTGAAGTCGGTGGTCTATCCGAGCCCGGGAGAATGTGTAAATCAGAGAGAGGGAAGGAAAAGTTTTGAATTCCTGAATGATTTTGTAGAAAGGCGGCTTAGGATCATTATGTCAGCTTTATTGAGGGCGGATTAAGCAGAGTCTAGATGCTACGCCTTGAACACGGCCCTTTCACAATGTGAGCACTGTTCTTGCAAAGTGAACTCGCACTATTTTAACACCCTATGAGCCCTGTCTAAATATGAAGCCGTTTTAGCCATAAACATGAAAATCACACCGCCGTGGCTACTGCTAAGCTGAATCCTGTGACTGAATGTGGACATTGATCATGTCCTTACCACAAAATCAAATGCATAAAAACTGCTTTCATGTTTCCAAGAAGCTTTCATGTGGCCATTGGATTGTAATTCCAATACTAATGGCTTCAATTAGAAGCTTGAACTTAGTAAAAAAAAAAAAAAGAAGTGAACTGATGCCATTTAAGGACGATTCCTCGGGTAAGTTAGTCTTGGAACTGAAACGCTTTTGTTTAATCAACACAATGTTGTGCATCGATATTCATTTATAACAAATTTTGTTGGTTGGAGAGGAGGCGGCGGGCACCGGGCCAGGGTTACGCCCAGCGTCCCAGAGGCGAGGCCGGGGACAGCAGGAGGGGAAGCGGCATCACATCCAGAGCAGCATCCACCAAACACAGATACCACGTACAGCAAACAGTAAGTCATGCTCGGACACTGCCACAAAATTAAGATCATGCATATTTTTTTAAACGAGTTGCAGCACAAGAACCAAAAAGGTTACATATGTCATATAATTCCATCTGTTACTTTAAAAAAAAGAAAGTGGAAAGCGATAAAATTCATAAAGGTAAATACGTAGAAGACCATAACGCCTTCCTCTCCATCGAACAAAAAAAAAAATAAAAAATGAATGAACTGATTCAAAGATAAAAAGTAGCAACTACAGGAAAAACTGAGCGAAAATCATGTGCAAATTGACTCGCTTCTATTCAAAACGTGTATTCCGGAGTTGCAGTCATTGGTTGTCCATTTGTCACCCTCTAAAAGCTCCCTCTGCCTCTCTCCCTCCCTTCCCTTCTCTGCTAAGCATCTCCAGTCTACATATCTTCTTTAGCTTTAACGAGCCTCGTTAAGATCGCAATAATATTCCACCCTCTAATTGCTCATTCCATTCAGCAGATAGGCGAGCAATGGCTTGTGCCTGATGCGCGCGGTGAGGTGGGAGGGTTGCTGTGGAGATCGGAGACTCTGATAACCTCCCGTGTGTGGCGCACAAGTGGTGAAAGCCTCGCGCTACGTACTGGCTAATGATTGGCACGCTTGACAGTGATTGGCAGGGCTGCCATGACAACGCTACAACGACACCAAGAAGACCAATAGAAAAGGGAAACAAAATGTTTCAATGCTACACTCAACAGCGGATTTAGGGGGGAGATATTATGAGGCTGGTGTCATTAGGCGATAGCCATTGAGTCATTCAATCTTCTTTACTTGCCGTGTTTTTCGGTTTTTTCCCTTTTCTCGATAATTTTCTTTCTCTCTCAGGTCATTTCCATGGTTTTCAGATCCCCCTTAGAGCTTTATCCCTCCCATTTCTTCCTGCCAAACTTCGCTGATCGCCCTCTGTTCCTGGCGAACAGCGCTCCCACCACCAGGTCTCCAGAAGACTTGTCCATGTTTCAACTACCGACCCTCAACTTCTCCCCGGAGCAGGTGGCGAGCGTCTGCGAGACGCTGGAAGAAACCGGGGACATCGAAAGGCTGGGCCGCTTCCTCTGGTCCCTGCCCGTGGCTCCGGGAGCATGCGAGGCGATCAACAAGCACGAGTCCATCCTGCGCGCCCGGGCGGTCGTGGCGTTCCACACGGGGAATTTCAGAGACCTGTACCACATCCTGGAGAATCACAAGTTCACCAAGGACTCGCACGGAAAACTGCAGGCCATGTGGCTGGAAGCGCACTATCAGGAGGCCGAAAAGCTCCGGGGTCGTCCCCTCGGACCAGTCGATAAGTACCGTGTGCGGAAGAAGTTTCCGCTGCCTCGGACCATCTGGGACGGCGAACAGAAGACGCACTGTTTCAAAGAGCGGACACGGAGCCTACTGAGGGAGTGGTACCTTCAAGACCCATATCCAAATCCCAGCAAGAAAAGGGAACTGGCTCAAGCCACAGGACTCACTCCCACACAGGTCGGGAATTGGTTTAAAAACCGAAGACAACGAGACAGAGCCGCGGCGGCCAAAAACAGGTTGGTGCTCGTTTTCATTACTGCTAAAACACGACATACACGACATATACCTAAAATACATTTGTTTATAAATTTTGCTGAAGATGTTTCGATAAACATGTAATTGTGCTTCCGGATAGAGACTGTCGAGGAAAAACACGAACATGCTCTGGCAGGGGGAGGGAGCAGGCTGCGGCGACATTTTTGTTATCAAACGAAATCAGGGCATCGAAAACGCTCCATAAGCTCTAGCAAATATCAAAATATAAAATATAAAAATGTGTTATATATTTATTTTTGTAGAAGAACTCCATTGAAAATGTTCTGTAGATGTGATATAATTCTGCTGGTATTTCAAGCAGAATACGGAATTATTCTACACAGTACAAGAAAACACTACTGGTATTAGAATTATACACTGTTTCTACAATAAGTCTAAATAATATAAGAATAGTAATAAAATATATTTTATATTTTTTGTAATACTGAAGAATAATAGAATTTTGTGCAAAAACTTTATTCAACATAGAAGAAACTTGTTTATAGTTTCCGTCAAAGTATTTCAATAACAGATAAAAAGTACTGAAAAGAAAATATTGACATTACCGGATGTTACTTACATATTCTACGATCAGTTATTGAGGAAAAATAGTGTTAAGAGCCCCGTCAATAATTTTAGTCATTAAAAACAAAGGAATTATAATCTAATACGTATTTAGTGAAAGCATTAATATTTTTCACTATGCATTGAAATCGTTGCATTTAAAACTAAGGCATTTACAATATTTTAAAACATTATTTTGCTATTATCAAAATAATAAAGTAAGTATAGTCGCACGTGAAATTTAAGCCACACGGTGTAGCTACATTTATCATTTAATTCTCAGTGCAGTAATTATTTTAACATCACATGTTACTTATCATCATTGAAACAGATTATCTCAAAGGACAGTGGAGGTTTTATTTGATATTACTACACTAAAATAAGTATGCGTATTAAAAGCGTTTGAGGGCGTTATTCATGTTCAAGTGTGGTATCATTCCATTGAAATGCTATAATTGATTAGAAAATGCTTTGGAGAGTACTAAGCCATATGAACACTTTTCTAATCTTTTTGCTAAATGAATAGATATATTTCCATCCTGACATTATCCCACCGCGGTGGAGTTATTATCATGAGTGGATTGGAGATAAACATTTAGGATGATTGGAATAACCTGCATCTCCGTAGCAGCCACACACTTCCACTCTCATCAGACAGGAATATATCCGTGCCAAAGGTTCATGACATTTCACAATTGGACAAAGGTTTATATTTTACAGTGATATATATATATATATATATATATATATGTATATATATATATATATATATATATATATATAGAGAGAGAGAGAGAGAGAGAGAGAGAGAGAGAGAGAGAGAGAGAGAGAGAGAGAGAGAGAGAGAGAGATATGAGTATGAACTAGCAAAATCTTCTGAAGCCTACCGCGTAATAAAGACAGATCGAGCAGATGTAAACAGCCTGAGTGCAAGCAAAATAGCGTCAGAGCTGTGAGCTGCAAAATATCATCAAACTGCTTTATGAAAGACGTTAAGCTGGATTTGAACTTTTTTGTTGTGCAGATGCTGACAGGCGTGTTGATCACTCGTACTTTCGTCGAAAACCAGGAACCCATTACATTTCTTGAAGCATTTGGTAGTCTAAATAGTGCTGTGTTTTTGTCCCTGAAAGCTGGGCTATTTGATAAAAGCATGCATGCATGGCTGGGGCCGGCAGGGGGAAAGAAAGGCGAGTTTGGAGCCCTATTTTGCTGGAGGAGGAGGGGAAGGGGGACATTCTTAGGTCTAATTGCCATTTCTCTCTTTTTTTTTTTTTCCTTCATTTTCCCTCCCCTCCTCGCTTCTTTTCTTCTCCCAGGCTTCAACACCAAGCAATAGGACCGAGCGGAATGAGGTCCCTCTCGGAGGCCGGTCTCACCCCTCACAGCTCGGCAGAGTCGCCTTCGACCGCGGCTAGTCCCACCACCAGCGTTTCCAGTATGACAGAAAGAGTTGATACTGGGACGTCCATCCTGTCCGTCACATCCAGTGACTCGGAGTGCGATGTATGATACGGAGGGAAAAAAAAACCCACACACAAATAAACAAAGAGAAATATTTACAGGGAAAATGGACCTGAGAGGAAGAAAAGAGACTTATGAAATATCTCGGATGAAAAAAAGGACCGATTGATATAAATATTAAAGTAAAAAGAGATAAAAGCACGTCGTTTTTTTATATTAAAAAGCGCTTTCAAAGGACCCGCCTCCCACTCCTCTTCATACCCCCCCCCCACACACACCACCACCACTACTAGACTATTTGCATGTCTTTTTTATTTTTTATTTTGTAATCAGGGAAAATAACCTGAGTGCAAGATTTTCCATCAGGAACATCGATCAGAGGGAATAAAAGCAGATCGTCTTGGTGTCTTCGTCGCCCCCCCCCTTCTCCTCCTTCTCCACCTCCGTTCATAGTCAAAGTCATGATGGTGAAGATGATGATGATGATGATGATGATGACGGCGAACCCGCCGCCGCGCAGACAAGATGCAATCCTGTTTTTACTTTGTGTTCATCAGACAATCATTTTAAGTCGTAAGCACCTTTTTAAATCCACTTCTGTCACTGCCTGTGTGGGGTACTTGGTCAAAAATGACGAACGGGATCGTTTATGACTGTATCAGATTTTTATTTTTATTTTCAAAATTTTATATTGAATTATGTATATCTCAAATAATGCGATCATTCTCCCGGTGTGTAATATACGTGTAGAAATATGCTTGTACATAATTATTGCTCCCCCGTCTCATCCTCTTTTCTATCCCCTCCTCACTTTTCTTGACTTGGTGTTCCTACATAAAATATTTGTCAAAACTTACAACTGACATGCTCTAGGCGTTTTTGTTGCATTTTTGGGAGGGGGCAGGGGATGACACTAGCATGTGTTAACTTTACTTTCAGACCAAAAAAAAAAAAAAAAGTGGAGTTTATTATTATTACTACGTTTATTCAAGTCTGTATTGGTCCCCTCCTCTCCTCTTTGTCGCCCCAGGGTCGCTCATAGCGCTTACTTTAACGGGCCTATTCAGTGTTCCTTTCCTGCGTTTTGATGTAGATTCATAAATCATATGTCAAATTCGATTTAGTTTCTCGCATCAAGCTTGTTTGTCCATCCAATTACGGATCAGGTTATTGATAAGTGCCGGAGCGTATGTTCATATTGGGTTATTATTGGACTGTGTGTCGTGGCTTATGCGTTCTCGGACCAGGCTGCTGTCAGGGACCTGAACCTTTCCTAAAATGACTCTGGTTGCCTCTTAAGTTTATTTATCTTATTAATATAAAATGTTTGGTACTTTGCAGCTACAAGTTTTAAAAAAATGCTATTGCACGTATTTTTATGCAGCAATACTTTTAATTTTTCATGACGCTGCAGGTTTAGACTCACATGAAGTAGGTGAAATCACCTTATATATGTATACTGCACAAATTCTGGCAAACGTCAACGTCATGCAGCACTTAAAATTGTGAGTGCTATTTCCCCTTTTGTTTACCGTTGCTAGTGAATACAGAAATTAAGTAAACGCGCCATTAAATGGGCTAATCACGATGGGACTCCTCCCCTGCTCCAATCTCCTATTGTGGCCCGCTGAAAAGAGCTTTTCTTCCTCGGACGAGAACCATTTCCCCTCTAAAAAAAAGGCTTTCTCTCCTGCAGTCCCTTTCCTTCTAAATCCCAAACCAATTACGCTGCAGACTAGGGCAGATTTGCTACAGGACACTGTTGCAGAAGCTTTGGTTATGGTGGAAACACTTGCGTTAAGATTCCTGCTTCCTAAAGCATCGCTGAGGGTTTCCTGTACGCTGTATTAACTTTAACTGCATGCGAGTCTTAACCAGGCGCTGACTCTCTGTGAGCGCTGGAGTCACAGACACTAAAAGCAGGACAGATGCTGCTTTTTGTCGAGACTTTCGGAAAGAGGAGAGAGAACGTCCAGCTCTTTCCACGGCTTTTGAATTTAATAGGACTTGAAACTAAAACTTTATTGGGTCCAGAAAGTGTAACGCCAATTTTATGGGCCTTACCTGGGTGTCAGGGCTGGACAAGATAATTATATATAGTTTTACTGGATGTTAAATCATTTTTGCGCCAAGTCTAAAAACGTAAAACTAAATGGGTGATGCATGCGTGCTTGCGTAAACGCGCACGCAAGAGGATGAAAAGGGATTTAACAGAACAATCAAACAAATTCTCATACAACGTGTCTATATTAAAACTTGGATTTGTTGAACTATTGGTTATGTGTTCCAACATAAAAAAGGGAGCTGAACTCAAACGTAATGCTGGTTTTCTAAAATACTTCTAAAATAATTAAAAATGCGTCTTATACCCGTAAAGTGAAATTTTTTCCACTAAATCTAAAATGCCCCAAAACTGAAATTTTCTTAAAGGATGAGTTAATCTGTAACATAATTTACATCTGACCTTGGATAGGGTTTGTTTCTTTATCCATAACACCAGTCTAATGCGCGCCTGAGTTAATTTATGCTTATGTCTCCGTCAGAGCGATTAAGACACTAAAACAAGTAAGTTAAAGTCTTCCTCGATTAGACTCAATAGGCCCGTAATCCTGAAAGAACCGGGACCTCAATGCAAAGCTCAGCTCCCCGGCTGAAACAAACTGCCTCCCGCCGCTCTCATTGGCAGTCAACTGCAGATGAAGAAAATCTCGACCATATTTTAAACCCATTCCGCGTCTTAAATCGGCCTGCCAGAGTCAGATAGGCCCTATCAAGAGCACCGAGGGGCCAAGGCACCGCCGCACCACCAGACCCTTATCACAACCCTCCACCCCCACCTCTCCATTTACGCACTCCACAAGTTTTATTGGCTGCGACAAGTCCCGGCTATGATTGAGATTAAATTAATCGTAAACTGAAGAGCATTTTTTTTATCGGCAAAGGAGGACACGGGGATTAGGGCTATATCTCAGAGATGGAGCCACAGATAGGGACTCATGAATACAAAACAAGCGATGAATGGGGTTCATTTGCTCAACATTGCGTTCATTATACCACGGCTCTGGAAACACAGTGTAAATAGATATAAACGTAACTCACTCGAGACAAAAAAAACGAACAAAAACAAGCAGATATTAAAAAAAAAAAAAAAAAAAAAAGATTTTCACGGCAGGAGTTTTGTTTTTTTAAACAATGGGTAAACAAAAAAGTCAGTGAAGGATGTAAACTTTTAACCCTCCTGCTCTTTGTTAGGATTCCACTGCGTAAAACAGGCTGGAAAAAGGCTCGGGTTGAATTTCTATTGGATTCATGTAGAAGCAAACTACAGTAATAGGCTGATACAGATACCGTTATTATTATACGAACGATAGAAGACAAATCAAAAGTCAATATTAACGGAACCACAAACTAATTTTCCACGAAAATACCGTTTAATCACACCAAAGAGACTCACGCAAACAGTCTTAGCTGTAAACGTATGTA
>CM023616.1:16138537-16153537 GCA_013358685.1 Antennarius maculatus
AGACGAACCCAGACACGGACACCCGGTCCTGCTGTGCCCGGACACCTCCCATATAATAGGCTACGCTCCTCATCTTGAACCATTAAGGTTTGTGACGACAATGCCTGAAACTCCGGAGGTTTTTTTGATGCACACTAATTTATTATGCCTTCATAAAACAATTTCTCTTTTTAACAGGATTAAATACATATTGTCTCACTCACAAATTAAGACGATATAAATAAACATTTGAAACAAAAACTGAATATTTTTCTTTATTTTTCTTCGAGAATAACTGTTGAACTTACAGATTTTACATCTACGACCCCAAACTAATTTTTGAAACCATATGTATTTGATGTAAACACGATTATAAATATGATTTTTTTTTTAAATTTACAGGACAATCATGGCAAATGCTTGACACGCAGGATCATACTGGAGCAATAAATCTGCACCAAATTTGTTGAGAATAAATCACAGTAAATGGACGCCGCAAATAAAGTCTTGGCTTGAGTTCGCTTGGTGACTCGCCCCCTTTCTGAGCACATGCACTTAACAAAAAGCCGGGGATTGAGTGCGGCCTGGATAACGTTATCAATTTAACCCTTCCTTTAATGCCCTCCTCACACAAACAGCCAGGGTCCACTCCGAGAGGGATGCCGCGGCAGGCCAGACTCACTCAGTCGGCCAGGCTGGAGGATGGATGCCGCAGTGCCAAACGCGCTCTTTGACTGCCATCTAGCGGTGAGTTCTGGAACAGCGTGACCCCTAGCGCATCGTCCAAAACAGCCCCTTAAAATGAAATCCCTGCTTCATGGAAGAAGAAGAAGGCAAAAAATTCCATCTGTTAGGCTGTTTCGCTGCACATATTAGTTTTTTTATTCACTAATTCTTTGGAAACATTTTTAGCATTTGTATTAATGTTTTGGTGGTTTCACATGACTTTATTTACATTCATCCTTCACTGTTTCCTGCAGCTGTTTAGTGTTTTCATGCCATTTATGAAAGCGCTTCCGGGCCACGGTGGGCAGCATATAGGACTTACCTCTTTGTTAAATCCTCCAGGTGCTCTTATTTAAAGTCGATGCAAGCACGAACGTACAAGCTCACCCTGCATATGTAGCATACACACTGTACAGGGTACATTTATTAAAGTTTCATCACATGAAAGTTAAATGATGTTGGAACACTGAACAGGCTTCTCCATTTAGTACTAGATCAATGATTCAGACGCCAGAGAGTGAAATGCAACCCCTGATTCCTGGTAAATTTTTTAAAACTGATACACAGAGTTTTGCTGAGGCCGCCAAGGAGCCAAGTGACTGAATGGTGTGTGTGTGTGCGTGTGTGTGTGTGTGTGTGTGTATGTGTGTGTGCGTGTGTTTGTGTGATATAAAGAGGAGGGGGACGCATTATGGTGTCCGCTGGAGCACGAGCTTTTAGAGTTTAACTGGGCTATTATGGAGAGCAGGGCAGGGAAGGAGCAGCAGAGACAATACAAAAGAGAAGTTTGACTGTAAATGGAATGTGATGAGCAATGCCTCTCTTATTTCCCCACTTTTCACCCACTCCAGTGTCCTGACACAGTATTAGCCATATGGCATGATACAAGAAGCCTTTATCTGGGGTCATTAGAGCCCATTTACAGATCTGCCAGCTGAGCAGATGATGGAGACACTTATTACTACTTATTATCTAAAAAAGCTAAAAATCCATCCATCCATCCATCCATCCATCCATCCATCCATCCATCCATCCATCCATCCATCCATCCATCCATCCATCCATCCATCCATCCGATGGAAAGATAAAATGTAGAATAAAACGGACTTTAGCAGGAAAGGAATTAAAGGCTTCACGTTGTCATTGTGAAGTCAAGCAAAGGATTCTCTTTATTCTGAATTTTCCATTGTCCACCTCACTTCCACTCACATATTTTCAGCTCCCTACATCCAACTGAAAGGTTTTGCTTGTCATCGCTGCTTCTGGATGGAGACTAATTATGTGGAAAAAAGGGAGAAAGTTTAATGAAACTGCTGTTTCATATCCACCATTTGCAGTTCATTCTCTATGAGAGCATCTACTTTAGTGGTGCATGTAAGATGCACCTCGCCGGTTAATAAGTGGCTCATGGCTCTGGAGGCCCTCAGATGAGAGCATGCTGTTTTGTCCAACCACTTTTTCTATTTTTAATAGGTTCCTGTACATGAGTCGGCTGAGGAGTATCTTTAAAGCGCCTCTTTAAAAATGGCCTCTGTCCCGAGGTGGCCCCCCAAAACACATGCATTATTGAAGCATATGCCGGCCTTGTCCTGCGCCCTGCCTTCACTCGGCCCAGTTCAGCGAGCAGCAGCAGCTGTGCAGCTCCCAAAAGAGCCGGCAGAGGAGAAAGAAAGCACAACCCAAGTGTTCAGAGCTCAGAGACCGATGCGTAACTGTGGAGGTGGATGGAAAAGGAACAGTTAAAAGCCAAAACACCAAGACTCTTTCACAACTGTTGGTCAGGTGTTTGTGTCCATCTCATTAAAGGTGATTCATTCTGGTGTGGTGAACACACTGAGCTGAAAGGTGAGGTCACTCCTTAAGGAGTTTAAGCATCACAAAGATGTCTTTATTTTTAGAACAACATATTTAAAAACTGACTATTAAGTGTTCTAGTTATAGTAGCGTCTTATTGGGGCACACACACAGAAACACACTCACACACAGACACGCACATACATTCTAAATTTGAGAGCATGCAGTTAGGGGAATTGAGTTGGATGCAAAGGGGGTATTGAGAGCTGTCTAAATGTTTGGCTGGTCAATTGGCTTAACTCAGGCTTAACTCAGGAGCCAAGTGCATGTCTGTTCTTGATGTGATGATGTCAGCAGGCAATGTGCAAATGTGTCCTCCTTTGATTTCCATGATGTAATCCCCTCCAGCGCCCCAGTAGCCCCGGGGAGGAGAGATGAGGGAGACCCAGACGCTGGATAGTGTTTGTTCTGGGATTAAGATATCACTTCCTTGTGTTCCTTCTCTCAAATGTCACACATACACATGCAGAGTACAACAGTTAACACTGTGTGTGTAATTTTTATGTGGCGCATGGAGGCGGTCTCATTGTCCAACACCGCCATCTAGCGGTCAATAATAAATCAAAATACAATTAGTCCGACATCCCTTTAATTTAATTTAAGGCGACTTCGTCACCTAATTTAAAAAGGTTTAACACATTGAATCACATTGTATTTTCTACGTGTAAATTAATTTCTTGGCTTTGACAAGAAGTGGGAATATTTTGGGGCAGATTTTTCAAATTAAGGAAAACAATTCCAATTTTATAATCTATTTTTGAGTTTCCTTTGTCAACCGGGAGTCACAGCATAACTTGAATATGTTATTCGATGCGAAGGTTTATTATCTGTTGCGTTTGTAATAATTACTCTGTGTTCTGGTCAATACTCAATTACAGTATTAGTCACGGAGGAATCAAAAGTTGCGCGCTTCACCACGAGGGGTCGTCAGGAGCGTGAAGGTGAGCTCATGGAATGATCGAAAGGAACAGAATCAAACTCAACAAAAGATATGGTCTCACTTGTTGTTACCCAGAATGGATTTGTTGGAAATCTATTCGTCTTTAGTCATTCACTCCACAGAACGCACGACCTTCACGCAGTCGAGACAAGCCGTTAATGGCATTCATGGCCTCCAGAGCCAATTCTAATACTTATGCGTGTGTGTGAGTCAAGTGTACAATAAATAACAAATGGGTTGTACAGAAGCTTTAAGGTCACTGACAAATATCCGCCCTCCGTGCCTACATCTTATTTGTGTGGCGAAATTATACCCATGGCATGCTTTCCGCATTTCTCACAACAAAATTGCTTTGGCTGAAACCCAGGAGCGTTGGAGTGCAGTGGAGGATCTAATCAAGCAGCAAGTAAACGGCAAAAATAACCCCAAAGAGACTTCAAGCAGCTGCCACCGCTGTGGGTGAGAAAAACGCAACAAGAGCCCACAGCTTCGAAACCAGTCTAGTGTAAGTTATCAAGAAGAGGAAGAAATGGAGGTGGAGGGTGAGAAACAAAGGGACGATGCAAAAATAAAGAGAAGTAGTTTTTTTTTTTTTTTTTTTGTGATTGTTCAGAGTGAATGAACTCGAAAACAAGAGTCAAACATGAATATGGGATGTAGAGACTATTGCTCTGAAATGATAGCTACGAGTAATAATATGTAAAGATGTGTGACAGCATCATTTTATTGTAACCTTTGACATTATTTGACTGCAAAATAAAGAAACAAAATAAGAGTTTGTGCAAGCAAGCTGCCCCCCCCCCACCCGGGGTTCAATGTGTTCACACCTTATGAATCTTATATCTAAATCAGCTTTCTCACCTAAAGCACATTTTACTTCCACCCGGCAGGTTAAGTGATCCATCTGGCAGCAGACGGATTTCATCGGTACTCCGGAGGGTTGGATGTGTGGCTGGAAAGAACCTTAAGTGGATCCGGATAAAGATTAAACATAAACCACTGATATTTTTTGACTGCGATTAAATTATCTATACTGTACCTGATCATGAAGACGGCGTGTGGAGAAGTGCTCTGCACGAAGCGTCAAAGATCCATTCATTTTGGGAGCAGATCCGAAATCGGGGGTTGATGCATGATTTATTTCACATGCGTCTTACCCGTTGGGCCCTGACGCAGATGTGAGTTTATAAAGTTGTTTTTTGTTTTTGTTTTTTTTTGCTGGACAGTTTTTCACTTTTTATTGCACATTTGAGCAGTCTTTGGCTGTATTGTTTTTAAATAATCAACAGTAAGTTTAAATATTATAATATAATAAATCTAATTTATAATATAATAAATCTAATTAATATTAAGAATAATGTATTTTTTTACTGAGCTAAAGTCTTATGGTGGTGACTTTAGGGGTATTTTTAATATAACATTAAAGCGCCAAGATTTGAAGTGAAATACATTAATGGCGCGTGTGTGTGTGTGTGTGTGTGTGTGTGTGTGTCTGTGTGTGTGTGTGTGTGTGTGTGTGTGTGTCACCTGTTGAGGGATCAGAGACAAGCGGAGTGGTGTTAAACAGTTACTACACTTTCCGACCGCTAGATGGAAGCACTGTTCAACTCAAGCAGTTTTCGGCCTTCGGATTTCAGCGATTACTTCTGAATTAAGAAGGAAACCAAACAATCACCTTTCATTACATTTGTTGTGAGTCTTGGTTATTCTACACACCACTTAGGGGTGTGAACATAGAGTGCATCTGCAGAATGGAAATGGTCTTCCATTCTGTCTCTGTATTTAATGCTGTATTTATAGGATCATATGCAGGAACTCATGTTTATCAAACAAGCTGTTTTATTTGCTTTCACCTTATTTCCCCTCACTCCTTTATTTCCATGGTGTCAGCTGTACGTCAGGTACAAAGAACACTTTCATTAAATTCCACAAATTATTCCATCTTTACTTCTCTTCTCTTTTATCGGACTGGAAGAAACATAGTTATTTTATGGTAAACATAGTTTGTACACCTACTAACTACTTAAGTTGTGATTTGCAAAGGACATGTTGCAACTTTTATTGTGGCCTACAAAACACAAAGTTTGTCCTCTGTTACTTTTAACAGCAAGGACTCAGAAAAAAAAAGGCCTTGCCTTGCAACTTAAAAGCCTGTACATGCACACACTGTGTAGTGAGTCAACAGTCTGGCAGGTTGAACCCGTTACTGTGTTTAGGTGGAAACATACAGATCCGCACAACAAACACAAACACAGTGTGCATGATCAACACAATTACCGATTGATCAAAATTAGAGGGAAGTTCCGTACTGTCAGTTGACTCTACTGCCAGGTTGGAACAGACAGAATTGCACACGGATGAGTTACTCAAGTTTTAAGTGCTTAGAGAAACAAACAGAAATTAAAAAACATGCTAAAAGGATAGATAGATAGATAGATAGATAGATAGATAGATAGATAGATAGATAGATAGATAGATAGATAGATAGATAGATAGATAGATAGATAGATAGATAGATAGATAGATAGATAGATAGATAGATAGATAGATAGATAGATAGATAGATAGATAGATAGATAGATAGATAGATAGATAGATTGTTTGTTAATGTAAAACCATAGGAATGATAAAAGAAACCTAACGTGGGTTCTATGGTGATAAAATCACGGTCTATTAGCAGAACTTGTCTTGTAATAACAGTTTGAGTTTCTCCAAAGTGTTTCCTGTACCACAAACTGGAGAGTCCCCTCATCCACCCAGAGGAGCCTCAAGCCGCAGGATGAAATTAAATAACGTCTTCTATATGTCTTCATGATGGAGTCAGAATAACAACAGGAACATATGGTGAATTATTATATCACAGTTTCAGTCTGACATTTGCTGTGCTGGATATTAAGATCAGTAAATGAGGTTTTTCTTCAACTTTTTATCCTTTTATTCCTTTCCCTTCCTTTTATATTTAGTTATATCCAAGTGTTGACAAACTGTGCACGCTCATCTCAACGTTTTCTAATATCAGATAACTACTACTAGCTAATAATGAAAAGGGAGATTAAACTGATTTATCCTGGTGACACTCAGCACTGCTAGTTGATATAGCATCAAGTAAAAGCCAAGATATGCCTGACATAAAATACAGCGCACAATGAAAATCTTGTGCATGATTTAACCTGCCCTTGGTGCTCAGAGTGAATACCGAGTGAAAGCATAAGGAATGGTGTAGTTAATCTTGATGCTGGACAGATTTAATGGAGCGGTGTCAAGTGACAATAGCTGGAAAAGCCATCGGAGTGAACCTAATGCGATCAGAACAACCCGTGTCTGTATCCCATTTAGGAATTTACAGTAGGGGTAAAAAAGCCCAGGTGAGCCTTTCTTCAACCCAAGTGTATGGGCGTACACACACACACGCACACACGCACACACACACACACACACACACACAGAACATAAATACATTTCACAAAAGCCATTTCTTTAGGTTTTCAGGCTCAGATGGAGACTGTAATTATTTCACATTTTGTCAACAACTATAATTTCTAGAATGATAATAAACGGTTAAAGTAATGATGTCATGATAAATAACCCACTTGAGAATTTCTCATCACTGATGAAGATCTTTTATTCATCCCAATGCATTTGAACCATTATTGAATTATTAATGTTTTTCTAAATAGTAAATATGGAGATGTGAGTAAAGCCTTATGTGTTTTTTAAAATATGTTCCAGCTAAACTGGATCAGTCTTTTAATCAGGACTCCTTTTGCCATAGATGACCTTTCACTTAAGCTGTACACAGTGTGTTTGTGTGTCTGTGAGTGTGCGTTTTGCGCAAGAGTACATATTCAGCACACAGGGGTGGCGTTAATGGTTCTACTCCCCTGGTCACTGGTCACCCCCCCCCATCTCTCTCTCTCTGACCGTAACTCTACACCATCCATCCACCCGGCCTCCCCAAACCCCTGCTGTTTTATCCTGTGCTGTAGGACGCACCTGACACACCACAAATGCATCATGGCTGAGGGAGAAGTTGATCAATGTACTCGTCAGTAATCACACTGCTGTGTTTGACCTGTTTGAAGGGCTACAAATTTAACCCCCCACCCCACCCCACCCCAAAAAGGGCTTTATGTCTACAGTGTCGCCAATGGATCCATTTTATTTTAAATATTTTGTGGAAATAATTCATGAGATAATAAAAATATTATATTTTAGAATTAAAGGGTTTTCATCGCTGATTTTTGTTTGTCTAGGATGATCTCAATTAAAAATAAAGGTTGTGTCATTTTAAAAGGACGATGTAACAACAGTTGTCCTTTGTTCTAAACTTTGCTGCTGAAACTCTTGTTATAATCTATCTTTAAGATTTACATCTCACTCCCAAGCTGGCTTGTGTCAAGACTTTCCGCTAATACAGCATTGAAGAAAAAGACATTTTTGTGTTACGAACCACATTCTCTTCAGACATAGGAACTTAGGTTTAGTCTTTAGTAGGTGGAGTCATCTCTTCATCTATGGTTGACAACACTGGCTCTTTATTGCCTGTCAGAGCAGACTGTGGACGTCTGGGTGAGGTGAAGCCCTGGTAGACTGTTGCAGGTCGGGATACGTTTCACACAAGAACCACAACAAAGCTGGTTAAAGGTGAAACAGCGATGATGTACAACCTCACGTCAAAGTAAAGTCTCTCGGGGATCACAGTCTGTGTTCCTGCAGGGATCGGTGAAATTATTCTTAATTTACTCATTACTTTGTCGCATGGAAAATTTCAGGATATCAATAATTCTGCAGAAAAAAAGCATAATAATAATCTAAAACCTAAAGGAGACCCTTCACTTGAGCATTATTTGCACTTATACTTTCTTGAGATGAGAAACTCATGCTTAAGTCTTCATGACAGGAACATAAATATTAATTTCTGCAGTAATTGATTATTCTAAATTTCCCAGTTTGGGAAGAATAAAGTATATCTATCTATCGTTTTCCACCGACTAGCAATGCCATTTACAGCACTGACATTATTTACTCCTGGATTTTAGATGATCACGGATGAATTTCACTATCAGACGTATTATTTCCATTCATCAGGGCTGATTCATCTGTTTATCTACTACCCACACCTGGATAAAGTCAGAGTTTGTCCTGCTCCCTATAATGGGTTGATTTTACGCTTTTCTACACAGGCAGTAAAAGGGAATATGTGGTACACACCTTGTCATGCTGCGGTCGATGCTCACTAGGGATTTAAATTATGCCATTTGATATTCCTCATTGGTTGAACTTAAACAGCTTCCATTTTACAGTTACAGTTTATGCAAATCCCAGTTCTTCTGCTAGGAAACCACCAACCTGAAACAACAAGTGGTGACCGCTCAGACTCACAGCTACTGTTGGCTTCAGAAATCTTTCTTATTTAACTGAAAGTGTGGCTGGAATCTGACCTTAATGTCATTTAATCTGTTAAATCAGATCAGTCGTCTTGAGACTGGCAGATTTCATCTTCAAACCGGGACAGTGATTTGACAGACTGTCCGTGACCCAGTGAATCCCCTCCACTTCTAAGTTTGCTACTATAAAAGATTGACCTCTGAACCCCCCCAAGGGAGGTCTAAGTGGAAAAGAGAATTTCCCCACTGGGACCAATAATGTGGCACATTATCACTGGAGTTTGAGTGTTTCAACATCACGTTAGACTCAGAGCATCTCATCACAGTAGAAATAAACTTAATGATTTCATGAGCATCTCAGGGGAAACAATAGTTCTAACAGAATGCCTTCTAAAATAATCTGGGAAATATAGCGCACTGATGTAATTTGAAGTAAATCAGAAATTATATTTTTGTTGTTTTTTCATTGAAAAAAAAAAGGGGGGGGGCGGGGGGGATTTTATATAAATTAAATTTTATATAAATTAAACGAAAATACGCCATTCACCAAATGGAAAATTTGTGACAGTTCGAATCATTCTTGACGGCGGGCTTTAAACAATCTAACGTGGACAAACTGAAAACTAACAATATCCCGAAATAAATGTTTATCTATATTCCCTCATCCACATGTAAAGGTTAAATAAAATTAACTGGACTAAAATTATTTAGTCCAGCGTATTATAAAGACTTTAATTGAAAAACTTTTTAAACTATTTTAATTAACGTAATTATTTAGAAATGTAAGACAATTAACTATCATTAATTTAAAAAAATGAGTTATATATTTCTACGATTGTAATTTTATTCTTATTTATTTTTTAAAATAATATTTTTATCTTCTTTTTAACAAACCACAAATTTCAAGAAATTCTGACTTGACGATTCCAACTTATCAGATAATGTGGGCAAAAAGAAAAAAAACAACAACGAAGAGCCAGAATTTGAAGAATCGAAATAAAAATTTAGACAATGATAAATGTTAATATTAGTCCTTTCGACTGAAAGTGATTTTGGTTTTGTTCAAAACAAACAGGAATAACGAGGACAAAAACTAAATTTAACCATAATAAGGAAATAAAGGAGCCCGGGGGCCGAACTGGCAGAAATGAATACTCGCGTCTGTGTTCAATGTTAAATTCTAGATCGATACAGCGATTAAATAACAACCAACACTCAGATATCAAGTAACACACTGATTGTGTAGATTATGAAATGCACTTTTCTGGGTGTTGATATAACAATAATCACTACAGTAATTTGTTTCCCCGTCATTCAAGGAACTAAAGCAGATCTCAGGTCACAAAACAGCCGTTTGCGCCAAAAGCCAGAACTCATTTTCTCCTGATAGTTTCACGCGTTTCCTCCTGAGGCACAGAGGCATTAACTCTCTCCAAAGGTTGATGCCAAGAGTTGTTGAACACATGTCGTTAAATCTCCACAGCATCCTCTTCGCTCGGTGAACTGACAGGCGATTAAAAAGGCCAGCAGGTGAATCTGTTGGAGACATCACGACGAGTTCACACGTATCTGTTTTGTTTTGTTTTTGTTTTTGTTTTTGAATTAACTTTTCATGGTCCCTCTGCTCATAAAGCAGCTTAGCAGAATCAAATCAGTGTTTATCGTTTCTCCTCCCCCGCCACGGACACACATGGCGCGCCCCCAACAATGCCAGTTGAAGTTCACGTTTCAAGTCTTATTGGGGAACAAGAGAGTGCGGAAAAGGGAAAAGACGGTGCGTAAAGATTCAGTTTGGTGAGACACCAACCATTCCGTGTCGTGTCTCCTCACCGGCGGACCGTTTCTGTGGGTCCACGTGGACGGAAGTCCTGGTTAATTGTAAAGTAATTGACCTACAAGCGCCAGAAACTGTACCCAAGATCGACTGGTTCTTAACATCCACAGACGGTTCACACACCGGACGCCCCCAGCAAGAGGACAATAATATTAATTTGCTCTTGTTCCACCTGAAATAATTTGACACAGCCAATCAGCATCCAGAATGAGACGCGTGGACATGATTGTAGATTAGGGACCGACAATCCGGTCAGATTCCTAAACGCGTAAAACGCGCAAAGAGAGAAATATGGTGCAGAATAATAATAAATCGCTCTTACTATTGTGATAATAACACGATAGGTTATTAGGCTCCTGTGCGGAGAGTGCGCCTTTTGAAGCGTTTAAGGAAAGTAACCTAAAAGGCAGATTTGTTGTTTTATAGTCTATTTATTCTAAAGCGAAACCTCAGGCAGCAGACTGAAGAGGGAGGGGGGAGCTGTTCAAACAAAGTGTCTTCTTTCAACGCCCGTTTCCAATTCTGTTTTTTTTCTTCCTCTTCTTCGCTAAACACTCCGACACTCAGCAGAGCGCGGACAGACGAGGTGTCGCTCCTCCAACATCAAGGTTCAGGGCTGGAACGTGCGGAGGAATTTTAGACGGAGACCACATGCGACAATATTGTTTTCACAAAACACCGCATCCAATATCGATATTTTTCGTTCAGCTCTCTTGTTTTGTTATTGCAGAGTTCAGTGAACTTTGACCTTCACTCAGGGAATGTCATTTTAAAAAATGCAACAAGTCAGCTTTGGAGTTTCAAAGTGTTCAAGTGTTCCTTGATTTAAAATTCACTTTTAATCACCCCAAACTACATTTACCGTTTAAAGGAACTGGGCTAATACTCATTCTCTTTTCAGATTTCCAGACGTGCTCTTTTTTTTTTTAAAGCTTTTTTTGTTTAAGACTGATTTCCATTTTAACTGCAGAAGCAGAAGACACACACAATCACACACACACACACACACACACACACACACACACACACACACACACACACACACACACACACACACACACACACACACACACACACACACACACACTCCAGGAATTAATAGAAACTATGTTTATCTTTTTCACTATTTGGGAATTTTTAGAATTTATAATTAGATTATTTAGAATCCAGAGATATCTCCCGTACAACCGCAAGCACTCACAAGAGACAATACTACAGGAGCGTCACGGGCAAAGAGCTATTTTAAGAATTATTACGTAATCATAATAATGAATAAAAGCTGTGGAGGAAGTTGTGATTGAACGCACTTTAAGAAATAAAAATAGGTCGTTGTTTAATACAAATTAAAATAGGATTAGAACCACTAAAAATCCTAAATTAAGCATCCAAAGACAAGTTCAAGACAAGCGTCTGCGACGGTATTATAATATCGAATTTTTGCCCTTCGCGATTTTGCTTTGAGAACACTTCCTTAGTTTAAACAGTTTTATAATGAAAACCGGTTACAACAATTTAAAACTAAAGGCTATAAATAACGACGTGACCCGTGGGAGACAAACATGAACAGACTGGTTCTCTGCAAAAAAAAAAAAAAAAAGTCAAGAATCATTCAGAATTAATCCTCGAGTTTAATTCATGTATTTCTTTTTCTTCTTTTATTGTAAAGGGTATATGAAACTATAGGTGAATCGTTTTATGTTTCGTCATTTATCGCAAAGTTTACATGCAGTCTCTTTCCAAATGAAAATGCAAATAATGATAATATCAAGAGATTAAGATATTGCGTCTTATCACGACTCATATAAAACACTTGAGAAAATCACAGGATTAACCCCATCATCACAACACCCCCACCCCCACCCCTCCCTAAAAAAACTGCTTATGGCTCTCTTGAAAAACCCAGGATGTAAACAAAAAGGCGATGGGGTACCCTTAACTCAGTGCCGATATAGAGTCTGTTGATATATCTGAACCCCTAAAATAACAACGGTAATAGTAACTAGAATTAAGACATTTTATTGTTATTGTTTTCAACAATATAACAAGTTACGTTATCACAATCCGGTAATACTTTTTCCTGTCTGTTTTTACCTTAAACAACTCAGATTCGCCTCTCCTACGTTTTTCTTCACCACCACTAAATGATCGGTTCTAACAAGTCAGACAGTCTTTGGAATTAAATTCTCCTTAACTGAGACACAGAGACATTTTGCCAATTGTGTGAGAAGTGTAAGTGCTCTGCCTGGATGCCTGTTTGCCGAAATCCTGGAAACAAGCAGGAATTTAATTTGTGGAAAAATCGACGCAGATTTTTCCCACTTAAAAAAAGCCTGAATGTGAGACTAAATGTTTGTTTTTTTCTTTTAACGTGGTGGCTGTTTTCACAGTGTTCCAATCTGTATGCTTTGCACCTTGCTTGAAGCTTTGTCTCACGTCACTGTAAAATACTTTTCCAAAAAGAGGAAAATTAAAACACCAACCCAAAAAAAAAGAGAAAAAAAAAATCGGTGTTCTCCGTCCCCTTTTAATGTCTTTTTTCTTAAGAGCCAAGGTCCACTAGATTAGAAGACATAGGGTTCAGTATGGTGTCGTGGTGCAATGAGTGGTGATGGTGCACCGAGTCTGCACCACTCGGTACCGGGATGGCGCTGGGTCCTGGCGGGGGGGCGAGGCCGTGCAGGGACTGTAAACCGGTGTTGGAGCCGAGGAGCAGAGCCGGGCTCGGAGACGTGTGATCGGGTGTCCCGGAGGGGGTTTTATCGTCGTCCGAGCTCCCCAAAAGAGATTTATTTCCATTCATGGAGGAAGTCAAGGGGTTGTGACTGTTGCTGTTCTCGTTGTTTTCTCTGCCAACAGAAAAAATATATATATCAGTGGTTAGAAATTTAAATAATGAAGACAACTGACTAATCCCTAGAGTTAGAGTAAAATATGTTTTATTTTATCACTACTAAAAAAAAAAAGACCCAAAAGTTCTACACTCATGAAACACAATGTTTTGTCCATGTTCTGTTTCTGCGTGTATTTTTGGTAATTAATAGGCAACACTGCATTTACAAAAGCCACAATAAGAATAAGTGATAGGCCTTATAAAAGATCAGATTCATACACAAATTATTTATTCATGCGCCAGTCAGGAGTGACGTGATGCTCACGCCTGCCAAGACGCAATTACTAAGCCATTGATAAAATTAGAGGCTACGGCTCAATTCACTGAGAGCACTGACTGGAGACAATAAATCAATTTGACTATTGAAGCTACCTTAAATTATTTATGTGGGTGACTGTTGCGCTCCTGCGCACGGTGCTAAAGACGCCTCTCAAAAGTGAGTAAGCTCTCGGAGTTTGCCATGTCTGAATAAATAACAGATCTAATAGTGTTGGCTTGTGGACTATACGGCATAGTTCGTGTGTTTGCCGTGTGAGACTAAAGCTTTTCTTAGTGGAAAGACATGATTTGTGTGTAGCTTTCAGCCCGAATTAGTGGCCAGAGGGTGAAAGAAGACACCGACGGTAAAACTAAAACATGTCTCTCAAACCTCTCTACACGCCAGCCTGTGTAATTTCTAAACTTTTGAAAAGTACAAGCTACTCCTAATGAAATTTAAACCGGGTTGATATGAAGCATACACAGTTCCCCGCATCATCACCAACCTGATGTGAAAGTGCAGTTTCACAAGTGTGTTTAAGACATTTCAGCTTTATAACGTTGTAATTTACCTGACGGCAAGCCTTTCATTTTATGCCTTTCAACTTTTACGCACGTCCTTTAGTTATCCTGACTATGCAAAAAAAAAAAAAAAAAACCCAATGCAACACCTTTCTGTTACAAAACCAGAAATTTGAAAAAGGGAAAGTGTAATAATTATTGGTCATAATGAGAAATAAAAAACTGTATTTCAGCAAATTGGTAAGGAAGTTTCAGCCTGTTTTAAATATGCTTTATATTTTTGTTTCTAAAATTCAGATTATAGTGAGATAATAGTCTCGGTGTGTTCTCGCTCCTACCTTTCCTTCGCCTCCGCTGCTCGGTCTCTCTGCCGTCGGTTTTTGAACCAGTTGCTGACCTGTGTGGTGGTGAGTCCCGTGGCCTCGGCCAACTCTCTTTTCTCCCGTGGGGATGGGTACGGATTGTGGGTGTACCACTCCCGCAGGACGCTCCTACTCTTCTCCTTGAAACAGTAGCTCGTCTCTTCTCCGTCCCAGATCGAGCGGGGCAGGGGGAACTTTCTCCGGACGCGGTACTTACCCACGGCACCGAGCGGGCGGCCTCTCAGCTT
>CM023616.1:16158537-16273537 GCA_013358685.1 Antennarius maculatus
TAGGGGGCTGCCTGTGCGTCTCTATGTGTCTTGTCTTTAATTTTCCAGAAGGCTGGTCGGCAGGTTCATCTGATTGGACGGTTTAGGTTTCAGGCCCGCTCCAGAATGTAAGCCCGCGCCTGACGCAGCTATTTCACACCCAGTTAAAAAGTGAACCAAGCATCACCTTCACTTTATGACCGTCACAAGTCAAACACTAGTACGCTCAGAATCAAGTGGGAGAGACAATTACAAAAGACAATTTCTGCGCGCAGCCTCAGCCTCGACGCACGTGTTTAGAAAGGAGTCCAGTAAATTCAATATCCACGTGGTTTAAATTAAGTGTAAACACACTGCTGCATGGCTGAATCATCTTAATTCAAGACCTCTGCAAATATGAGCTGATGATGCATTAAAAGTCAAAATAAGATGTTTCTGATTTTGTTTTAGTCTTTGCTTTGAAAGCAGAAAAAAAAACAATCTAATGAAATAATAAAACCGTTGTAGAGTACTGTAATTAACTACTCCCTGAAAACGATGCAGATAAAAAAAAAAATCTTTAGCAAATTCTGTTAGAATTTGTTATTTTGTGCAGAGGGAGCTAACAATATATTTATTACAATTAAATCTGTTGATTATTGAAATACTTGAAACGCAGATGCCTCAATCCTAATTTGAACGGAAAACTTGTTTGAAGCAAATTAAAATCCAATTTTTATTTAGTGTGGTTTTAGTCTGGACATGTCCTGGAGCGCATATAGCAAATTATATCCCACTATTAGGCACAAGCTGCGTTCTTGTGTCGCTTAAAACCATGTATTTAGACTCAACCCCCCACCACCGAAAAAAAAATCCTTCACCAACAGCACAGCGCCACCGATCCACCACCACAAATACACTTTGTGTTGCACCCAACCTGCAGCTGCGAGGCCTGAGCCGCGGAAAACAGCAACAAGTGTCTGTAAAGGCAGGCTACTGGTGCTGATGAGTGTGTGTGTGTGTGTGTGTGTGTGTGTGTGTGTGTGTGTTTGTGTGTGTGTGTTAGTGGGCATATGAAAGAGAGAGAGAGAGAGAGAGAGAGAGAGAGAGAGAGAGAGAGAGAGAGAGAGAGAGAGAGAGAGAGAGAGAGAGAGAGAGAGAGAGAGACCAGAGGTGCCACTTGCTACTGAAGTTAATTTATTCGATCAATCACTCCATTTGATTCCTGTTTATTTTCAGGAGTCTCGTGGTCATTTCAGCCTCACACTGAGCCCTTTATGCACTGCCAAGGCGTTTCCCCTCCATCGCTAAGACCCATTCATTTACCTATAATTTGGAGAGGTGAGGGGTTCCAGCACTTCTCAGATATTTCACGGTTCCTTACCTTTACGGTGAAATCCCACCAGTCCTGTCTCTTGTCAAACTCACAGTGTGCAGACATGCAGGCATACAAGCTTCACACATATACACGGATTTATGGCAACATTAAAGGCTTGTTTTAGATGACTGTAAATGCAACCTAATGTGGAACTGTGAATAATAATAATAATAATAATAATAATAATAATAATAATAATAATAATAACCATTCTTGTTGTTACTGTTATTATTATTTATATCATTATTACATTTACTACACAGCTTCAGCCTTTTCTGTGCTGCTGATCAAGTTTTTAGTGCTTAAGAATATGCTCCCTTATCATGTTTTGATACTGTAATAAACTAAGAAAACAACATGGGACCAATACATAAAGAGGAGCTGGTAGACATCGTCCAACTGTGCAAAAAAGTAGACAGAAGGCTGGGAGGTTAATCATAATGATCAATCATTTCTGCTCATGCAGAAACTAAATGCTCCTCTGACCAGAAACGTGAAGGAAGACTTTGCCCTATCCATAAAACAAGGAAAAAGAGGGACTCACTATGACATCAAAATGTTATTTTAGTGTGGATAAGGCCAGAGGTGGGACCACAATTTATTTTTATGTTGGTTTTGCAGAAACAGTGTAAGAAACAAAGAGGTATTCCCATCCTGAGCTCCCTGGTGAAAGTGCAGTTTTAAAGTATTCTCCCATCTTAAGTTACTCTTGCAAAACATGGCTCAACTTCTACTCAAGAATGTGTTGATTCTCACATTCTGTCCTCTCCTTAATCAAACCACAAGACTTTGGTATCCTGCATGAATCACATACATCCCAAGGTTTCTACTTATAGAAAATGTCTGCAGCATCACTTAGTTTTTCCCTCATGCAGCAATCTCCTTATCCACAATGCTGGAACTTGTATATCAGGAAAGAATTTATTAAAAGCGACCAGTAGTAATTAGCAATGTGCTAATGCTTGAATTTGTATCCATGCCTGTATGCAGGGTTTTTACAACACTTGGTGGTTTCACTTGAAACACTGGTCTGACCCTGTGTCACCGACCATATGGGCAGTAAATAGTTCTGTGATAGAGTCAGCGGCTGCAGTGATACTGTACCGAGGAGACATGTCTTATACACATCATTTTGCACAGGGTTTAATAGCAAGAAGATGGTTGACTCCTGTGTTTTGGTGGTGTGATTTGTGTTTTTCTATTTTAATTACACATTATTTAAAGACAATCTGTAATTAGTCTCAATGTGTGTGTGTGTGTGGGGGGCAGCTATAACTGCTGTATCTGCGCGTCAAACTTAATTCCTCTGCATACACTTTGTCATCATTGTGTTTTTACGACATTAAAGTAATTGTCCTAACATCACTCGAATGATAGCAATAGGTAATGAGAGCTTGGTTTTGATAGTAATATAATTTTCGGTGATTTAGAACAAACGGCCTGTCATCAGATTCACCAGCCAGCCTTACACTCAGGTAAAAGATACCATAAGTACCAGTTTCACTGATAGTTCTAGTGTCATATGGTTTAAATACAGTTCCGGAAGGTATTTAATACAATCAAGAAAAAAGAGAAGAAGCTACAGCTGTTCTAACAGAAGCTACTTCTAGCAGGCATCATTCTCAAAAGCCCCCCAAACCCTTGGAGAAATCCTTCTAATAATGTATATCATTGGAACATTTTCATCAAACCCAACCATCTGTTCAATATTTTGCTGGAGTCTGCCAACTATTTGGACATAACATTAGATATCATAAAATATGTCTGCGAATCTTTGCTTTGTAAACATGAAGGCGATGTGACGTCCCGCTCCTTTGTTTTTATATGGGAGAATCGATTTCACGATTGCTATAACTCACAGCCTGCAGGGAACATTAAAGCCTGCAAACCTTTGTCCAGGAAACTAACAATTATAGTCAATTTGAGCACATGGCGACCACAACTTTTTGAGAGAGAAGATGGAGCTCAGGCTGAGGAGCTGCCTGAAACTACACTGAGGTCCAATTCCTCCTTCAGTGTTATTTTTCAAACTGTCAGAGTTTTTAATTTTAGCGTGTAGATCAAACTGAATTTTTTCACCCAGCTAATAAAAGTTGGACAAACACAGAAAAAAAATCACTGCAATCATTATATACATTTTTCCTGTGTGGTGTTATTGCTTAATTATCATTTACAGCTTTCCTTTCATTCCCATGGAGGGGGGACTTAAGAATATTCTCAGGCTAGAGGGAAGCATTAAAACACTCTCAATAATCACACACTCAACACACCAGGTGAAGGTGTGGGAGCTGAATCTCCTCCTTTAATGCCACAGTCCTGTGCTCTGAGGACCAATCTCCCACCCTGACCTCCTCCTTGTAACTTCCAAACAGCAGCTACAACAAATCCTACGTTCCTGAAGAGACAAAGACATTACCAGTAGTCTAAATCCGACAGCGGAACAGCAGCTCGTCTCTTGAGGAGTCCTCAGACCTTCACTAATGGAAAGAGAGCCCGACTGACTTCATCTGCTGTTCTTCACCACAGGTGAGAGGCAGGAGGAGGAACCTCTGAACCGGGAATTCATTTGTGGGTCATCTCTCTGTACCATTACAGGACGACCGTATTATATCTGTTGCTGTATTGATCCAGTGGTCAATATGGTTGTGTTTTAACTTACAGGCCTGAATGCAAGCAGAGGACCGTTCTATTTCCACCACTACGTCTGCAGCTGTGTTTCCTTTTTGCTCAGGCTCCCAGAGAATGCGTGTCGAGGTTTACTCTGAGAGGCTTCTTCAAACCGCTGAGAATAAGTTAGAAACGAGCTGATAATGATACAAGAAGACCTACGAGACAGACTCAAATCTCTTTGTGCCAGCTCTGGAGGTCATCTCCAGTGAAGACGTGCCTGTCGGCGTGCTGGAGGATGATGAGCTTTCACACAAGCAGAATGAGGGGATTACTGTCAATTGCTTCCAAATTGCAATAATACCCGCCGCTGGGCCACCCACATGTGAGCTGAGAGACGAGTGATAAATCTCTGCACATGTCCATTCCATAGCGGCGACTCAGAGCACACTGTCCACAGTGATCTCCCTTCCTTCGTAATGTGTTATGTGGAGATGAGTGGACCAGCTTTTAGTGTAAGAGGCAGTGAAAATGTAGATTTGTACTTGGACATGTTTGTAAATTGTTTCATTAGCGTTCAGATGTTTCAGCAGGAACATTTTTTATTATTTTTTTTTTTTAACAACAGGACTTCCCCATTTTTTACATTAAATAAATCTGACTTTTGTCTCATTTTGATTACATTACTTATAATTTTCATTCACTTTAAAAAATTTGGTTTAAAAGCTTTCATAATATTACGTCAATGCAATTTTTCGATTTATTTTCAAACGGCAGCAGAACACCATTACATGAAAGAATTCCACCACATGAGGACATGTTTTAGCCTCTCAAAATGAATACGGCAGATTGTGTTTTGAAACTAAACCCTCCGATGTGCTCCCATGTAGGAATATACGATAATTAGTTTTGATCATATCATTCCACTCTGGAAGAGCCAAGCAGATGGCTAATCCAGTCCCAGTATCTAATCAGAGCCGTCATTCTAATGACAGTGTAATTTCATAAGAGGCCTTTGTCTCCAAATATTCAGGAGCAGCACGGTGGAGATTGGACATATTTATCATCAGCGCAGATTGGAAACAGGCCTGAAGACATGACACATTTGCTTCCTGCTTGTCTGTGTCAGAGGAATGGCAGAATGTGGTGAATGTGGTACTGAGTGTGTGTATATGTGTGTGGAAGGAATGACATGTTTAGAGTGTGTGTGGGTGGACAGCAGCTGCAAGGCTCTCACCGTGCGCTCCTACACATATGCATACTGGATGAGCAGAGTGAGGTGTGTGTGTGTGTATGTTTGTGCGCGCATGTGTGTTATTTTCAGTAGGGAGAGCATAGGAGTGCAGTCAAGCTAATAGGCGAGACATTAATGTAGAATTTACACCTTCAGGTCACGGCAACGAAACCCTAATCAGCTCTCATAATGAAGCTGGTAGCTCAAACGTGTGTGTGTGTGTGTGCGTGTGTGTGTAGTCTCACTGTTGCTTTAACCAATTTGATCATCAGTGATTCTAATCTTATCTTTTTGTTCAAATACAGTAAAAAAAAGGAACACAAATAGATTTACTGCCCATAAAGTCACATTTGTATGAATTCTACTGTATTGAACCTGTTAACAAAAGATTCATTCACAAAAAAATTTATAGATGCACAAGAGCAGGAAGTTCTTTTAGCAACTTCAGGCTCAGAGTCAATCATCAAGTTGCTGTTTCCTGCAAGCTGCGTATAGAGTTTGCATAGGTACATGCTAAAAATCATTCACCTTTTTGCACACAAGCATACAGGTAGGTTTTAGCTTTGTTTAGCAGGACAGGAAGTGTTTAAGTTATACCTACTGTAGATGAGTGTAATTTTATCAATGAAAGCAGGCAGCAGCTCGTCATAACTCATGATGGGCAGGCAGCGCCGCAGCTGTTTGCCGTTCATCGTTCTCTGAAGGACGAGAAGAGACAGAGATGTTAGAGCGGAGGCAATGAAGGGAGGTGAAGGGGAAGCAAGAGGAGCAAGTAGAAAGAAAAGAAGACAGGCGCAAAACACAAAGGTGGGTAACACAAATACATCCAACATGGAAATGCTTTGTCCAGTGGAGAAATACTCTATGCACTATATTATCATTTAAAGTCTTCTGTTTATCAATGTTATCCTAATAGACTGATTGTTTGCACTATAAAAGTCGGGTCAAAGCAAAAGGGCCAAAAGTAAATCTTAAAAAGTGAAAGCAGTCTGATAATATAACATTTAAAATTGTACTTCTGAAACAGTGGTAAAGCCACAGATTACAGAAGCTAGAACCAGATTATTTGGATATTTTTTGGTTGAAAAATGACTAAAAGAAATTGTATATGAATTGCATTCTTTGGGGAATATGTTCCTAAATTAACTTTAATTGAAATGGTGTATTGACTATATAACTAGTGTATTATTCTTTAATGAAAAACAACAAATGAAATGAGATTTTTTATCAGTATTCATTAAATGTGGATTTTACAATATCACGATTGACATGAATATCTGGATCCGAATTTGTCTTAGCTTTAACCTTCTGTAGAATTTAGCAGTGTACCTTTGATTGTATGAACTGGTGATTTTGTCCTGGACTGCAGTTGGTTGATTAATTCGGTCTGAATCAATAGAAGATCTTCTTTCATGCCCGCCAGTAATCATGTCTCTTTTTTTTCCCTCCTTCTCCATGAAATCAGGTGTCACGTCTCATTTTGGAACGATGCTCTTCAAATACTTCATCACCGGCCCTCTCAGTTTCACTGCAGACTCGAGCTGACCTTAAGGAGTGACCTCACCAATCACAGATCAAAGTGGTCTGGTTTGTGGCTGCTCAGGTTAATCAGGGGACCACCCTGGAGAACCAATCAGGTAAGGTCTTACTTGACTTAAAGGAATCAGGCCTGTTTTTAACAAGCGACTGTGGATGTTTCCTGCAGTGATGCGCTGATGCATATGTTTGGAGCTCTTCTGTTTTCTCTGAACATGACGGGGAGTCTGTTCTTGGGGTATTTAATGCACTGTGATTAATCACTTTGATTTTCAAAAATTTGGGTTTTGATGTAAATAAAGAACAGCAACAGGCAGGAAAATAATTAAAGGTAACAAAGGAATATTTCTTGTTTAGATTATGGAGCATTTAAACACAAATCTAGTGTTTGAAATTGAATAGCGTGCATGGTGTGTGTGCATGTGTCCATGCATGTGTGTGTGTGTGTGTTGTAGAATGGAGTGCTTGTATTACTTGGCCCTTTTTGAGGGGAAGTGACATGAGATATTTAAAGACCAAAATTGCCTCACTTAGCCAAACAAACCAGCTCCACTGACACACACACTCATCCACACATACATACGCACGCACACACACACACACACAACACACACACACACACACACACACACACACACACACACACAAACACACACACACACACACACACACACACACACACACACACACACACACACACACACACACACACACACACACGTGAACATGAGGTCTCTAATGGCCAATAAACTCAGGATGTTCATTCCTCTTCTCCGGCTCACAAAAAATGAGCAGTGAAATTGTTGAGAGTAAATGGATTCCACTGTAGCTGTGCCTAATGACCACACACACACACACACACACACACACACACACACACACACACACACACACACACACACACACGCACACACACACACACACACACACACACACCCAGGGTCAGTGATGGCTGAAGCAGATAGGATGTACATAACAACCTGAACATGGCTTTTATAAGCCCTCGCTCAACGGTCCAGAGAGAACCCGGGCCTGCATGTAAAATACTGACTTTAAAGAACTGCAGAGCAAGAAGTTTCTTTCTGTTTGATCTCAACTGAAGAGATACATATGACCACTACAGATTTACTGTATATCTATATATACAGTATATATGTATATAGATATGCTGATAAAATGATTTTTAAACAGGAATATATTGGTGAAATCTTTAAGACAAGATTATTGCACAGAGGTCACCTTGTAATGTTATATCTGTCTAAGATGCAACGAATGTCTTAAGCACATCAAACTTTGGAGTCCAAAAGAAATTCAGAAAAATACATCCGACTGGATCAAAGGGATTTGTGTTGTGGAAGATTGGATAGGTCATACCTCTGACATCTTCCCATTGAGCTCTGTACATAATTAACCACATTAATCTGAATCACAGGTAGGACACAGACACAGCTTTGTTTTATAGACCCGTTTCTTCTTTGTATTCACTCCTTTATTCATTGTCACAGCAGAGTTAGTGGATTCACCTTCCCTTCAAAGGTCCATTTTTTCTCTAATCCTGTGACAGTTTTCCAGAAAGCTGTGATATTACAGGAAATGACACACACTTGCACAGTGCAGTGCCTGTGTGTGTGTGTTTTGTGTTTGTGTGTGTGTGTGTGTCTGTGTGAGAGAAAGAGAGAGCGAGCGAGAGAGAGAGAGAGATTAACCTGCCACCACCTCAACATCTTCTTAAATACACGCAAACATGCACATGGGCACGCACGCACACACACACACACACACACACACACACACACACACACACACACACACACACACACACACACACAGGAGTGCAGACATACAGAATCGGGGTAATGAGCCTTCCTCAGTGGTGGTGTGTTTCCTTCTCAGGGTCACTGATAGCAAAACGGCTGTTAAACTTTATTTCCCCGATGGGGCAAAAAACAGAGCAAAACAGAGAGAGAGGACACCCTCATTTACAGAGTGCTCTGTGTTTGTATGGCTGTGTGTGTGTGTGTGTGTGTGTGTGTGTGTGTGTGTGTGTGTGTGTGTGTGTGTAGGTGTGTGTGTGTGTGTGTGTGTTTCTGTCTTTAATCTAGGAAGTAAAAAAATGCTAAACATCAGTAAGAAATAAGGTTTTATTATTTAATGCAAGTTGTTCTGATTGTGTGATGCGACTGTCTTGTCATGCAGTAAAGGTCACAAGTCACTTCTCTGATACTGAACATTGATGAACATGGATCTGATTTCATGTCAAAATATTAGATGGAAGAAGTTAAACACCAAACAACACTGAAATGACAGCAAACCATCCAGTAGCTGATCAATAAAATAATTGATGAGTCTTTCTCAGCACAAGTCAACCTTCAAGCAGATTATCGGATCATCTCTAGATTCTCAAAGGTCAGCAGTTTGATGGTTTTCTTTGTAATAGAATGAGATGTACTTTATTATAATTAACATTTAACCTAATAATTTGCAGATTAATTTATATTTATAGTCTGTACAGCTAGTATAAAATATATGCACTAGTAATGTATTTTTGGTGTGTTTATGTGGATGTTAGAAAATATCTACATTATTTTTTTAGAAAACATTCCACATTGCTCAACAACAGTTAAGCATTTATGTCTGTATATACAAATTTGTAGTATGTCTTTGAACAACATCATGATTATTAAAGATTTCATCCATACGTCCATTTTCTTGCAGCCGCTTGTCTTCCTTGGGGGTCACAGATATTATTAAAGTTTTAATGATAGGATACTGTTTGTCCTCAGTGATTCATATTCTGACAAAGGCGAGGAACTAGTTATTGTAAATCAACTTGAATAAATTTGATAAATCCTGTTGTGATAAGAAACACCCAAATGTCAAAATACAAAAATAATTTTTAAAATAAAAATAATTCCATCAACATTTGGAGCCATCTATGTATCAGATATGTTTCCTGTTTAAGGGACATTTTAGCGGACTCAGCAAAACCTCTGCTCTGAGCCCTTCTGACGTTTTAAAAGATGCACACTTTGTGTGAATTAAACAGATTTTGCAGATAACTCTGCAAACTCAAACTGCGTACCTAAGCAGATTCTAAAGCCCTTTATCTCATGTGATCATTTTAGGTAATTGAATAGATTCCCAGAGCTCTGTGTGGTATCACAAGAAGCTTGACTTTGGTCAGAGGAGAGCTTTTAAGAAACCAGTGAACATACATCAGAGGCCCGGCGGTCGATAGTAATGTAATTGACATTTACATTTACCTGCCTCTCACCTTTCCTGTTGGGATCCGTCCACAATCTAAACCCACTTGTCAAACTACCCTTCCAGTTTGTTTTCATAAATATACTGTGTCTCTTTTTTCTCATTTCTCACCTCTTTGACCCTGTCTTAGAAATGAAATATTTGGTGTTTCAGTACGGGGGTTGGAGTGGCGTGTACGTGCGGTTGGAAAAAAGGGGTCTGAGTTTTCGTCAGACGTGCGGCGCAGACAGACAGAGTGAAGGAAAGGCTTTTTGAAAGCACAGTCCAAGAGCAACAAAAAACACTCCCTCTTGACCGTGTGGTCAAACATGAGTGTAGAGGGAGAGGCGGCATCTGGCGTGTCGCCCGGAGAGAAGGGGGGGAGCAAAACCAGCGTGTGCGCCCGCCTCGGCCTGCAATGTGCCTGCTCTGCTGCCAGCTGCAGGCCGTGAGTATATGGTGGGAGGAAAGAGAAAGACAGGCAGACATACAAAAAAAAAATTGGCAATCAGCAAGAAAGACAGGCAGATGGGGAGACAGAGCTGTACATGAAAGCACCAGGAACGAGGGGACACTGAGAAGCGCACAGGCATATCATGAACAAGGTCAGAAAGACGCTGCTTGGAAGAACAGGAAACGATACAGGATATATCCTCTCTCTGCACTCTCTGAGGCCTATCCTGTAATTGACAGTGCTGCAGAGGGAAGTTGACATTGCTGAAGGATATATTTCACCCTTTTGTGTTTTTCACAAAAACACAGAATCAATGCGTTCTGTCCAGATCAGGGGGCCGGGCCCTTGACCCCTGAATATCCCCTCCAAAGCAGACAGCAGGGTTTTATTGGGCAGTCAGGCTTAATTTATTAAAGACTATGCAACTATTCTCAATTTTAGAGCTACTTTTTCCAAACACGGCTGTTATATGCATTCGACCAAGGATGTGAAATGTATTTCCTGCTTATATATACGCTGTGATATTTTTCAGCACAATTTGAAGCCAACCTACAACGACACACACAAAGGTCCCAAAGGTGGAGTGCTCATATGTACAGTTCTTTGGCAGGATGTGTGTATTTCCAGGGCGAAACAGATGCATCAAACCTGATACATCATTTAACAATGTGAGGTATGGACTGCCAAAAGCTTAAAGGTGAATTAAAAGCTCCTGTAGTTTGATTCAGGCTCCACTATAAAACACAAACACACACGTTGCATGCTAGTTTATGTATTTCTGTACACAGGCAGGTTTACACACTGGTGTTTGCAGTCACACAGGTTACACAACACAAGGTAATATAATAGTGGTGGTGTAAAGTGAGACATTCCTGTAATCAAAAGAAACAATGTGATACAATAAAGGCTTGTAGAAATGGTCTGTGACCTGAAGGATGGATCTTTGTGTCGAAATTAGGAAGAGCCTAATATGTGTGTCCAGCACAAAAATAAAGATGGTACAGCACACAAGCAGGGAAGGGGCCGGTCGTACAATCCCAGTGACAATGAGTCGGAATCTCATTTTCTATTCTTCCTTCATCTACTTTTCCTGCCTCCGCTTGTCTTTTGTCTTCTCCGCTGCACATTGCAATGCATTTGTGAGTCTCCTGGGCGACATCCATCAGTCAAACGGACAGGAGCGGCGCTACAGCGAAAGGAGCGCAGGGCATATTGCCTTTCCAGCATCCTCAGAAAGCAGCAGTCTGGAATCAATCTGATCTTGCACTGCTGACTCAAAACGCACACAAACATGCACATTTTAATCTTTAACCCTGAAGAGACTGGGTCACGCTATTTTTCATCCTTGTAAGTTTATGCGTTGTAGTGTTGTATCAGGTCTGGGATATGGTTCTCCGCTACTTCACCTGCTGCTGAAGCTCTTTACCAGACCGCTGGGAGTTAACTGCTGCCATAAATAGTCAGAGGAGTGTGTGCAGCTATCTGCAGGGCAGCGCAGGCCAAAGATATATCTGACAGGAAAAGAGCAAATCTCCTGTTCATGCTAGCTGCTGCAAAAAGTCACGTTTCAGCACTTTACTCTTCAGATCGGAGACATAAAAAAAAAAAAAAGGGAATCCAGGAAGAGAAAGTATGCAAGGTGTCTGTGGCGCACTGGATTAGAGTTGAAGGTATTGTCTCTAAAAAAAATTTACAACGACAACAATGAAAGCAAACTGTCAAAATAAAATTTTTTAGCTCCAAAATTTTGTTTTCAGGATCACCTGACTTTGCCTGTTTGTTTGTTGTCTGATTTTAAATGATTTTTAATGGCAGTGGCGTTGATGAAGGAAAATACGTAAGTGCTTTCTAACACTGCCCACAAAGTTTTATTTTACTTTAACCCCTATTACTCTGACAGAATTTATTTATGATCTGGAATGCAGTATGTACTAAGGGCAGTTTACCATGCAAAAAATGGGATGGAGGTCTACTTCATACAAACACTGAATTTTCCATGTTTTTTTCCACATTCTTTTCAGAATATTCAGCCCTCCTTCATAAATTTTATCTGGCTTTTTAATTTTTTTTTCAGCTAGAATCATTGTAACATGGCATTAAAGGCATTTACATGTTTTACTTTTTAATTTTCTAAATCTAGGAGCCAATTGTCAGCCTAGAAAGTATAATTTACTGTTGAAGTTGCCTGTAAGATCAACACTGGGTGTCATTAAAAATAAAGTCAATTTGGATTACAGTATCAAACACGTAGTTTGTTTTTAATCAAGATTTATTAAAGCCGTCTGTTTAGTGCATATCATTAATCCAGCATGTTGACCATTCAAAAGCTGTCCCTCAGATTTTAATTCACATAACAGCTGCAATTATTGCTGATGACTATTTAATCACAGGGGACAGTTTTTGTCAAATCACAGATTCTTCTGCATAAAGTGAAATTATTTAATACTAAAACCAGTCGATAGATTGATCTAACAACTGGGTTGAATTTGAGGGTCCCAACAGTCCAATACATGAACAGACAGTGTATTGTTCCTCTTTGCCCTTGCCTGCTTAATTTAGGGTTAATTGTGTAGAATAAGTACACACCTCCTCCAAATGTCTGGATTTCTCCACGCAGGGCCCAGGTTGTGTGTTGGGTGGCGAGGATATCTGGAATTTATCAACTTGTTCAGGAAATGAGAGCCTAGCTCAGTGCGTGAACAGGTACAAAACCAACATATGTGAGTGTGTGTTGCGTGTTCACACATAATGTTCACCTTGACACACACACCTAGATCCTAACACACACGCACACACACAAAGAAAAATTCAGCACTCCGTCATTTCTAATCAAGAATATGATCCCACATCCCATCTGGGTTTTCTGACTTGGTGGGCTACTGCGTGCACACAACAACACATATGAACACACAGATAAACACACACACATGCATATGCAAACACAGATAGACAATCTGTGGGGTTTTTGAAGCTGAGACCACCAACTGTACGCTGGGAGTTTGGCTGTAGTCATCACAAAGAGCAGATGGTCCTGCTCTTCTATTCAACAGTGGTAGGCATTATAGGAGGCATCCGCACACACACACACACACACACACACACACACACACACACACACACACACTCACACACACACACACACACACACACACACACACACACACACACACACACACACACACACACACACACACACACACACACACATTCTCCTTAGCTGAGACGTTTTGACCGGCTGCTGTTTCACCAATTGGATGCTGTTGTTAATGTAACTTCTGTCACTATTTTTTTAATGCGCATGAGTTATCACACAGAAATAAACATCTAGAAATTTAAATCACATCCTGACAAATCCTGATTAGTTACACAAAAGCAGTTCAGTTAGCATTTAAGTGATGAAAATGTAAGAAAAGCCTCGGTGTATTAATTTAAATTATTTAACTCAGTCATATCTTGAACTACTAGAAATTGATTCTGTCAGGCAATTCCTTGTTCATTCAGAGTGTGTGTGTGTGTGTGTGTGTGCGCGCGCGCGCGTGCATGTGTGCATGTGTACATGAATGTACGAGGACAAAGGTCAATAAGATAACATTTGGCGGACCACCTGCTAGGAAGCTCAATTTGCGAAATGCAAGGTCGTATCCAACCCAAGTAACTGTGTGTGTGTGTGTGTGTGTGTGTGTGTGTGTGTGTGTGTGTGTGTGTGTGTGTGTGTGTGTGTGTGTGTGTGTGTGTGTGTATTGGGGGGGTGATTTATCATTTACCTGAACAACTGAGGTGCAAAAGCATTTGATTACTGATAACATTATTGGACAAAAGTGTGTGAAAACTTACAAGTGGTGAGTTTCAGTGCAAGGAGCTCATTCAGACATGTGAACACACATCAAAAGATAATCAATCCCTCCCTTCATAGCTCGGTTACATTTCCATATATCCGAACTTTATAATACTGATGACCACTTTATAAAATCTATCTCCTTCTGAGCTAGCTTTCATTAAAGCTGACCCTGTGATGGGATCATTACACAGAACACTAAAACACAGTAGAAACATATTTCACCATAGCGTTAGAATCATTTTCATTAGAGGCAGATATTAATGTGATAACACTTATGATTACATTTTATTTATATGTATATATTTGTGTGGATTTTCTACAGCCTTTTGTACACAGAAGCAGATGAGATGGCACAGTACCCCTAGGAATCAATGGGGGCAGTATAGCTTTAACAGGCACAACAAATAAATGTGTACACAGCTTGACGTATGGAATGGTTCCACTGAACACCAACTCCTTCACTCTTACAGCTCTTCATTCACTAGGTACATCTTCAATATTGTCTTTTATCTTTGCAAGTTCTTTTATAGTATGAAATATATGACTCTTCACTGCCACCTAATAAATGTCCCAACTGCAGGATGCATGGAAGTTTACGGGTGTTGATGGATTTATCATACGAAAGCAATCTGTTGAATATATTGTTGTGTAATTGGGCATATAATGTATTAAATAAACACAAGTTTAGTCAACCATATGATTAACGATAGACTGAGTATGATTTTAATCTGTTTAGCCACGCATTTGCACAAGGGTGTGCATATAATTGTGTGTGTTTGTGTGCATACGCATGATCGTGTCTGCATGTGTGTATGTATTTGTGTGTGTGTGTGTGTGTGTGTGTGTGTGTGTGTGTGTGTGTAAGTGCCAGCATCCCAAAGGAGTTTTAATTGTCTGAAACAAAGCAGGATTTAATTTTTTTCCCCCAGTATATCTATTTTCGCTCCTTAAGTGTCATTGCCTCTCTCTCTCTCTCTCTCTCTCTGTCCCTCTCTCTCTCCCTCTTTCTTTTTCTCTCTCTCTTTCTGTTTTTTTACTGTTCTGTCTTCCATGAAACAATAAAATCCTCTGGCCTCTAAGTTATGGAGAGCTTTTGAAGTGGCTGGAGAAGCCAGTAAATTTAGTAGGCACCTTTGGGAGCTGGTTCAATGGTGCAGAGGCTGCACCTATATTTCATGTGTGCACGTGCACGTGCACGTGCACGTTCGAGAATGTCTGGGTTTGCTCGGACGTGCAAGCATCCTCGTTGTGCTTCTGTTTCGGTGTGTGACACCAGTGGGTTTAGATTTGGTGTGCACACACACAGGCATGTGTACGTGAGTGTAAATGCATGTGTCTCTATTCCATAGTCTTGCTGATTTGTGGCGGTCGACTTCAAGTTTCCCAGGTTGCTGTAAATCTGGCTGGACAAACTGCATTAGAGACAGACACGCATGTACACATGAATGCTTGTGTTTGTGTATGATTTTTGAATGAACTTGCATAAAGCCCGACTTTTATCAGTATGTGGGAAATGGGCAGTCTCTGACCATATCTGCTATTTTTTATGACATATATTTGGTATCGCTGATGCTTGGATGCCTTAATGGGTGGCGTTTTGTTTTATTTTTGCTTATTGTACATGAGGTGGAGGATCTATCTGCCTGCTTTTGCGTAAAATAAGATCGACAGCAATGCGAAGAAAATAGTTTACAGATTTATTTTAAATTAACAGTTTGTGCTGCCACCAATTTTATCACACATCAAACAATTGACAAACTTTTGGTCACACATTGGATGTGCTTTCTTCTGATGTGAGCTCAACTCAGTCCGACTGGACCCCGTCCCATTTTAGAATGGTGACTCAATCCTTTTTTTTTTAAACACCACCCCTCCACCACCCCACATGGCCAAGTCACACAGGAGTCATAGCACCAGCTTCAGCTCCACTTAACTGTTGCCCTAAAATCCAAAACAGTACACTGATCTTTAGACATGTCACACTGACAGTAACTACAGTTATTGTCATGAGCAAAAAAAGCACAGTTGAAAATGTTAAGTGGCTAATACACCAGGTGAAAGTTAAGCAAACCAGTGTGGTTTAGTGGTGCAACAATACACCTCCTAAAATGCACAACCCCTAATAGAGACCCCGTTCATCCACCTATAGCCTTGAGTCTTTAGTCTCACCTCCTCTGTAAATTACCAAGAGATCAGAGTTACAGTATGTCCTTTACGCATGAAACTGTTATGTGTTTTGTAAATATTTCCATCTCATCTTTCTGCTCATCTGCTAATTAACCTGCTGTTATTTCACAATGCATTTGGAATACTAAGCAAATAAAAATCGACAAAAGAGGCAGAAATGTGAGAACAGTAAATAAGGAAAGATGGAGACACAGATGCGACATGTAGCGGGAGGGGATAAATAGATTTTTAAGTCTTTCTTCTCCTTCTTCCCTCATTTATCTCTCTCTTTTTCTTTTACCCTCACTCTCTCAGTTTTCCTAGACACCTGTGCAGGTCTAGTGTTTCAACCAAGTCCCTGAAAAATAAATGTGGAGCTCCAATCTCTTAATCCACTCGGCTCCACGCAGCCACATCACATGACACCGCCACAGCAGTCCTGATGCCCAGACAACACTGGAGAGAGATTGTTTTGTCTCTCTCTCTCTCTCGCTGTGTGTGCGTCCTTGAGGAAGAGCAAGGCAAAAAAAAGCAATGGAGGAATCGAATTGTCGTAAAAACTGGGGATACTTTATACTCGTTGTTCTATCCAGAGTACATGTGTGTCTGGTAAAAAGGAGGAAGACTTCTTTTCTTCTTTCGAATCAAGGTCCATGGTCCACATCTTGTGTGTGTGTGTGTGTGTGTGTGTGTGTGTGTGTTCGTGTGTGTGTGTGTGTGTGTGTGTGTGTGTGTGTGTGTGTGTGTGTGTGTGTGTGTGTGTGTGTGTGTGTGTGTGTGTGTGTGTGTGTGTGTGTGAATGTGTGTTTTGGGATGATACCCTATCCACAGCAATCAGTCTGACCTCCACTCTGGAGTGAACCGCTCTCAATGATTAATGGATCTGCCTCCGTGCTTGGTCGCCAAGGCAACCCGAAACCTGATAGCCCTTAGGAATTCGCTAGCTTGCCCTTAAATGTTAGTTAGGCTCTGTGTGTGCATGTATGTGTGTGTGTGTGTGTGTGTGTGTGTGTGTGTGTGTGTGTGTGTGTGTGTGTGTGTGTCTGTTGCTATGCTGTGGGTGGGAGACAGAGTGAGGCTAAATGCGACTCTTTGGAAAGTTGCAATTGGTTGTGGTGAAGGTGAGAGAAAAGGAACAAGAGACATGAGATGCAGTCAATAAAACAGGGTGAGAAGAATTCAACACAAAGTTGTATTCAACCGTCATTAGGTTTATTTGTAAATCAGCTGTTTGCAATGTCCAGATTGCACATGTACACTTTAAATAGCAATAATATAATCCATACAAAATTAATAGCTGCCATAGATTCTGAAACTGTCACTGGAAGACATAGATGTGTTGCATTCTCCAATGAAACAAAACTGTGAGTTTTTGAGCCTCAAAATCAGCCAGATGTTTGGAGGAGGAAGATGTAGGAAATACAAGAACACCCCATACCCACACTGAAACATGGTGGGAGCTGGGTGATGCTCTGAGGCTGCTTTTCATCTTCTGACACTGGAAACCTGCCGATTTTAGAGGGCAAGATGGATTTGAGAATTCCGATTAGAAAATGTCTTGGCATCTTGGAGGGATCTGAAGCTTGGGCATCACTGAACATTACTACAGGACAAGCATAACTGAAAGTCCAACAAGGTTTGGTTACAGAGGTCATCCTGGATCATTCTAGACAGTCGCCTGCATCAATCCCACAGACAACCTCTGCAGGGATTTGAAGAAGGAAGTTGCAGCACATAAACCCAGGAATATTACAGAATTGGAGGCCTTTTCTCACAAGGAACGACTGCCAGACGCTGATGACTGACTATGCATCATGTATGCAGCAGAACAAGGCTGTCTGCAAAGAGCACTAAGTGTCTGTGAGGGTCAACAAGGTGTCGAATAATTTCAACATTAGGCTGTAGTATTAGCAGAAGTAGTGTCCTATTCCATAAACTTACTGTGGGTGTTGAATATTTCTGCTTCCACTTCCTTCTTAATTATTATCAAGCATTTAAATGTCTGCCATGCCAGCCTAACCACATGTTTCCAAGCAATGAATCCAGCGTTTTCCTTGCTGTCGCAATAGAATCTGAGGTGCATAGAATATTTTAAATTAAGAAAATGTAAGTCTATGTTATTAAAAGGGATTTGTGGTTTATTCACTGTTATCTACTTTCTGTGTGCATTGTTACTCTCTGATCAAGTTCCTGTGTATAGAAGTCTGTGTGAGACCCACTGATGAGTAAATCCATGTTAACAAGGTGGCAGCTCTTAAGCTGAAGTGCTGCAGCCCCAGTTTGTGGACTGTACTTGACAGACCAACTTAACACTACAAGCTTATTTTCAAAGGGTCACTTAACACTTTATTGATCTGGAGACCACAGGGGCTCATTAGACGATGGCTAATGGTCGGCATGGCAAACATGTAGCTCAGCATGGAGCATTAAATCCATTGGAGTAACACAATAGAAATAAAGATATTTTACTTTTTAACTCCTTCTAGCATTGAACCCAAGATGTGCACTTAAACCAGATCAGCTTCTGTTATGGTAAAATGATTATTATTCAGAAAATCTAAAGGTTTTATTACAAATATTAGTGTAAAGATCTAATATCAGAAGTTGCTTGAGCTCTCTGCTTCTTGTTTCAGGGGGCAAATGCTGACTGAAATTGCAGGGAGGGCTACAAAAGATGTTCTGATTGTTGAGGTTTTAGTGACAACAATGCTGGTGGGGATATGAGTGCTTTCTAGTGGCCTCTTAAAACTTTGGAAAACTGAACTACTTCTCTAGAAAATATGATGAAACGTAATAGGTGCCCACAGTTTGTCTAAGGAATTTACATTTTAGCACAGAGGAAGAATCTTTTTGAACATGTGTACACGTTCAAAAAGTTTTGGTGTGTGTCTAGTTCCCAAAGAGATTGGAATTTTTTCATTAAAAAAAAATAAAAACAACAAACTAACTAAAAGCTCTTTATTTGGATTTCTTAGTTCAGGAACATAAACTATCAAAAGTTCAAAACATCTGTCTGTTTAGTGTTTTTACTGACAGATAGTGATCAGACAATGGTGGGTTATGTGTTTAAATATACAAATGTGTGTTAGTATGTATGTCACCGTCTGGGTCTGTGTGTGTAGGTGCTGAGTGACAGATGCAGCGGGGATATCTGTGACAGTGTGTCAGGCATGTAAACCCAGCCTGACCCGGGCTGCTATGGTCCTCCAGATCCCTCAGGACACACACACACACACACACACACACACACGCGCACACACGCACGCACGCACGCACGCACACACACACACACACACACACACGCTCTTGTTTCTTCATTTCTGGTGACATTTCCTGCTTTCTCACACTCATTGAGGATGTTTGACCTGCTGCTGTTTGCTGCTGCTAACGTAACTTCTGTTAATATTTTTTCATCAACACACAAAACACTGTCTGGAAGCATTTTCTCACACCAGTGCCATAATAAAACTCTTCTGTATGCATATATTTAATTGGCTGTAATTATAAGCAGGGTGTGACTGAGTCGCTTCCTGGATGGCAAATACTGAAATGGACAGAACAGAGAGGATGACACATTGTCTGACAGACGTATCGTGTGGTTGATTATTTATCAGTCTTTAATTGTTGTTTGCTTCACCCACACAGGGAGGCTCAATTTTTTTAATGATTATTTGGCCAAATATGCATAGTAAACCATATCCTGACAGCACAATAACAGCAAATAAAACAAGAACCAAGGCAGTCACACACTGCAACATCCCGCGACACCTCAATTCAAAATATTACCCTGATGTACTTGCATAGGTCAAAGATCAAGGCTAGGGCTCTGAGCTACTGGCATAGATCAAAGCACTAGCTTTGATCAATGGTCTCACACTGGCCTCCTCCCGCGTCTGTCTATCTTACCCGGTTCCTGAGTGTACAAAGTTGAAATTAGACCTAGACCTAGTTTTCTCAAGGTCATCATCTAATTTTCATCCCCTTTGCTGCCCGTGTAATGTGCTTTTTGTATCCTCTTTCTATCTGCAATGGTTGCAAAGATATTTGGTGGACTAACGGATGAACAAAAGGACGGACGGACAAACACACAAACACTGACACTTACAATACATCCCCTTCGCAGGATGTAAACAGGAACCAGCAGGTCTGAGATCTTATTGGCTTTAGTCACAACAATCTGCTGTTCTTCATAATAACCGTTCCTGTGTATTTCTAAGTGATATATAATGGTTAGAAAACATGGAGACAATTATTTTAATATTCCATGCAAAAGTAAAAATTTCGTTTAAATACCAAACACATTCAAACTACATTAAGAGGTCAGTGGGAAGACGTGAGAAACTTAAATCACTAAGTCTTAAAGATGAGACAATAAACTCAATGTTGACAGCATGCAGGAAAATAAAGGAATAAAAATATAAAGGTAAAAGTTCAAGTGGAACTACTGTACTATATTTCCCACCAAGGCAAAAAAAAAGCAGTTTGTTGAATCATAAAGGAACATCTGAGAAGTCCTTTCATGTGAAATAAGGACACATCTGTGTTTCAACAATCTGAGCCCAGAACACTAAATAAATGGTTTGCAGTGCGTCATGTGTATGTTTTAACATGACATGTTTTTTGTTTTTTTTTTGAGACATTGGAGTGAAGTTTTGGGCCATCTTAGTGAAAACTGATACTACCTGTATGAGTGTGTAGCCGTGGGTAACAACCTGGCAGAGAAACGCAATAAACAGTTTTGTCGACCTTGGAGAAAGAGAGAATAACTTCATATGTGTGTGGTTGAAAATCAGACAAAAAGAAAGGCAACATGAAATTCAGGTTTCGCTGTTGTGGCTCAGCTCAGGCAGGTTGACAATTAGCCATGAGCGTAATGATGATGGGACCTGTCATTTGTTGATGAATGGAATGAATTTAGTTGAGAGTTCAACTTGTTTGTCCACCTTCTTTCACACCGTGGCTTTGTGAGCATTTGAATTTAGTCACAATTGTAACACTGCTGTTTCCCACAGCACTTACTTTACTGGCTCTTCATATTGGTTGCCAGTGTCAGTGTTTTCAAGGAATAATTCATGTTATCTTAATGAAAAATACAAACATATATAGGAGTTTCATATCTTTGGTACAGCTCTAAATAAAAATTTATCAATTGTATAGACAATCTGCCCTCTATACACCATTTTTGCAAGAATGGTGTATTTGCATTTAAGCATGAACCTTTAAATATATGGTGAATCATGGGTTAATACATCTGCACATGTGTGTGCGTGCATGTGTGTCTGATGGGAAGCCTGACAAAATGAAAGGCGGCGAGCGAGGCAGGGTTCAGTACGGGCCAGACCTCTAGCCCTAATCAGGTTACATGATTAATGAGGGGGGGAAATGGGCTCATGTTGTATTAAGAAAATGTGTGTTTGAACCCAAAGCGGTGGGTATCAGCAGCCTAATGCATCAGCTATCGACTGGACACCTGAGATCCACGGTCTGCTGCGCTGCCTGCCCGGTCCCAAAAGAGAGACGCTGCATCGATTCTCCCTCTCGCTTAGCAGACTTTATTCCTGTTTCCCAGTTCCACTTTTTCTGTTGTTCTTATTTCGTCCTTCAGTCCTTCCATGCTTTCTTGCAGTTCTCTCACACCTCCTTTGTTTTATTTAATTGCCCCCCATTCCTGCCTTTCTTTTCACTAAGATCATTTTTCGATCCTTAATCTGTCTTTCTCCTCTTTCCTTACTTTTCTCCACTGCCGCCTAAGTGGGATTTACACATTCTGTACAAAAGCATCAGTGTTTTCTGCATTTGTTTTTTCTGATGTTGCAGTTGTTGTTGTTGTTGTTTTTTTGTTCTTGTTTTTGTTTTACTTATTTGTGATTTCAGGTACATTTCCTGCGCTGGAGCAATCACCAACATTCAACTACTGAAACACAAATAATGAAAACTCTTTTAATCGTAAGGACTCGGCAGTGCTGATATCTATAACATACCCTTCATGTCTATTAGTGAAGTGTGTAAACCACCTCTCGCTTACCTGATGTTCACAACAAAAACAAAAACTTCAGCTATGAAGCTTTACTTTGAGCGAAGGTAACAGTTGTATCACAACTGGTAGTGAATTTGACAAACGCAACAGCCTCTGACTGTATCTTGAGACTCTCTGGGGAGGTGAGTTGTTATGCGCACAGTAGCTGCAGCACGTGGAGGAGCTGAGGAGCGATTACACTCTGGATTCGAACACAAACACAGTAAAACCAGAGTTCTATTTTTTTTCCCTTAAGCAACAATCAGTTTTCTATCTATCTAATCTAACAGCGGTGAAGGTGGTTCACTAAATTGCAGTGTTTCATTAAGATGATTGGGTTGACTCCAGGCTCTGATAGCACCTCTAAGCAAAAGGCCAAAAAGTCAAGGGCCCACACCGGCAAAGACTTTTCTTTTGGCAGCATCAGGTGTTTTTCCTCACCATTAAAAACAACAGTGTTTATAAACAGTCAAGAAATATGGATTATGGATACGGATTAAAGTCAGGATACAAAAGATGCTGTGGCATGGACAATGGTGAATTTTTTTCCTCCTTGTGGTGTCATTTTCTCTGCGTTTACTCCCATGTGAATAAGCCAGATTTATGAATAATCAGAGCACATTCTGTGTTTGCTCTCCTCAACTGAACCATCATCTCCAATGAGATAGTTTACTCTGAAAAGTTCAGTGACTGACTCTAACAAAGGAGAAGTATGAGGCGTTCATTAAAACAAAATAACCCCCGGCTCAGAGAATCAAAGCAATAAAGCAGACTGGATAAATAAATAAATGAATGAAATGAAGATCATGGAATCAAGTCAGAGAAATGGTGAGGAGACCACAAGAAACCCTTGAGATATGGAAACAAACCTGCAATATGTAGACAAACAATTACTGTGCAAAATCATCAGTAAAGATGATTCATTGTTGCAGCGGTGCAGCCCAACGCACACAGAGACTCTACTATGGGTTCTGCAAAGACAGCAAGGAAAATATCTGGGTTTTGAAAGTATTACCAGTCATATTTTCATATTTCTTTCCCCCGCTGTTATAATTTTCTCCCCTGTCAAACAAATCAAAACGCTAAGACCAAATGGAGGCAGAGGGAGCGGCTCAGATTTTCCACTGTCAGGTTCACAAACGTGGTGCTTTTACAAACAGGCTCTGTGTGAGGAGACGATCTGCATGTGTGTGTGTGTGTGTGTGCGCGCGCACGAGTGCATGCGCGTGTGTGTTTCAGATCAGTAACACAGTATACTTCATTCAGTTTGAGATCACTTGCATGCTAAAGAACTTTTTTAAAATATGAAATTAATACATTAAATATTAAAATTTTGAGAACCATTCTCAGGTTAAATTACAGTAAATACCGTTTGAAAATTCTGCCAACATCAAAGGAATCGTCAGATGGAGCATTTCCAGCGCTATTGTATACTGTGGAATGACAATACAGACTTAATGCTGTGTAATGCTGGGTGAGTGGTTGCATGATGTGGTGGACATGTAATTTAGACTGACAAGAGATTGTGTCTGGGTGGCAGATGTTGAACTAATTAAGTTTTTATCTTTAGCAGACTTTTTCAATTTAAGAGGATGTTTTCATTCATGAAAGAGAGAGTGATATGTTCAGATTTAGACAATTATATTTAAACCATTGAAGGTTGCCATCTATGTTATAAAAAGACTAAATAAATTCTCGACATTGTACTGACACGTTGCCACATCCACCACACCAAACTGAAACTAAATACATCATGGCGAAAAAACTGCAGCAATGAGGCAAGAGAGTATTTCATCTTCCAAACAGGATGGCCAGACGATCCCCTGCCTTCTGGTTACATTTCCCCTCTGAGCACCATCCGTCATCGAAGGGTCAGGGGTTGGGAGATTCATCAAAACAGTTTGTGCAGAGTGAGGTACACAAAGGAGCCTCTCAGGATTAGAGATGGCCTGCTGTGTTTATGACTGTCTACATTAAGGCCTATCCCATCATCACCCTGGCCTGCTTGGTGTGAACTCATCAACCATTCCAATGGGCTGACATGGCAGAGTGTCTCATACGCAGCTCTATCACTGAACTCCATTCCTGTTCAGCTCCACAAGAAAAAAAGTCATCAAGATGTATTTTTAATTACTTTTTTTTCCCTTTTGGATTGCATGTATTTTTAGGGTTTGAACACCTTAAACTGAAATTGAACAGATTTGATAAACCTGGACATCTACGTTTGAAATATTTACACGTTTGCACAAACTGAAAGTAGCAGAAGATTTGCACTTTTATCGAGCCAATAAAAGATGGTACATTTTTTAGACAGTGACGTTATGAAGAAGAACCTTGCAAAAAAATATATATATACATACATGGTTTGTCTTTGTCTAAAATATTTCAAACCTTTTACTGGTACTGTCTCAATAGAAATTGTTCTGGCATTAGACATTTACCTCGCAGTACATCCTTCTCCATTCTCTGGGGCTGAAACACTGGAAAAGCAGAAGCAAATTAAGAAATTCCACATCACATCATTTGAGCTTCCTGCGTTGTATTTCCTGTGTTGTCGTCAAACTTAATTCAGCAGTGTCTTCATATTTTGGCCTGGATATCTAGTCACATGGTACTCATCCACATACTAGGGTTGATGCCTATTGTGTTTGACAGGAGTTGATTGCTAGACAGCTGGTGTAGAAGAGGAACTTGCCCCGAGCATCTGAGTGTCCTGTTTAGCACATTATGTTGATTTTCATATTTTCTCTAATAAGATGTCTGTCTGGGCTTGTGCAGCAAAAGTCTAGAGCAGGAGTTACCAAAAGTATCTCCAGGAAGCAGTTTTGCCAAGATAAAGTTGGATTCACATGCTGTTCTGCAGGGAAATATATTGCACTGGCAAAATGGAGTCCATATATCTCTCTGTGTTTCTGCGTTTCAGTGTTAACGGTTGTGAGGGCTCCATTAGCTGATGTTTGGACACCTATAGGGGCTCGGGACTCAACGAGGAGGGCTGGCAACGAGGCGCTTTGGTAAATCGAGAGATTGTCCAAACAGTGGGACACTAGCTAATAAAAACAAGCTCCCCTTTCACTGCATTAGCGCTGCATTAGCGCAGAGCATGCGGAGGATGATTACCCAGGGGTCTGACTGATGCACAGTCCAAGGCTGTTAAAGGGATCTTCTGTAAATTATTAGTGATTTATTACAGGCTGTATTTATTACATTAGTTATTGGAGTGTTTCCTTGTTTGAGGAAGGCGAGGAGGGGTTGGGAATGTCTCAGACTGAGACATTTGTTGGACTGGAAATTCAAAAATGAAAATAGTATAAGAAAGATATATGATGCCGACAATGTTGATAAATTTAGCAGAAGTTTAACATTTAATTTATTTAATTTTTTAGAAGTTTGGTTGTTAAGTATCAGATTAAGTTGTGCACAAAATGATATGGTTGTACTATTTGTTAGAATAAATTTCTTATAATAAAGTCATAATTGAAAACTTTCAGTGCTTCTAGTGCATGCAAATGAAAAACAAGGTTATCTCTGTAGTTTTCATGTTCATATTTTAATATTTTATACAAGTGGATTTAAAATTTTGCACACTGGTAGAAACTGGTACTAGTATGAGAAACTAGTTTAATCTGCTTTTCAGAAATGATAACAAAAGATGCGTATATATCTATAATGTGCTAGGGTGTAATGTATGCATAGTATTTTTTTTAAATCCTTCATATCCACCTAGTAGGAATGCGAAGAAAGAAAATCTGCAACAGCAAGTGAAGAACTAATAATTAAGACTCAGCAAAGTTTTACAGTTGACTGACTTTTCAAAGTGAACGGTGCCGGTGTGCAGGGCCAGAGAATACAGTAAGCACAGTATATTCTCTGCCGCTGTACAGCAGCCTCTCTCAGGGTGTGTGTACCAGTCATGGGCATAAACTTCAATTTCTGGCCATGACATTTATTAACTCCTACAAATGCGACAGCGGCTGCGATTTTATTTTATTTTTCAAAGCATGGAAAATGAAATCATCTCATTTCCTTTACATAACCTTGTTTTTTTTGTGCAGTTTCTTAGGGTGAATTAAGGGAAATGTTTCAATGCATTAAATCATTTATTTACACAGTAAACTGCCTCCTTTTCCACCGGTGACCAACACAGCGTGGGTGCTTTAACACACTGTAATCCATTTATACAGTCAGTTAATATACGGGCATGGGGTTAAGGGTTTAATACAAAGCAAATTAGATTGGCTAAAATAACTGCTTCATGTTACTGACTTATACTTATGCAAACTGTTTTATGAATTCTGAGAGTTTGTGCGTCCCATAAAATGTTTTCAGAATAAACATGTTACCTAAATGTATTCATTTGTTTATTTAAATATTTGCAAATATTTCTTTGCATCTAATGCATGAGCATTTTAATGGCAATAAAGTGAGACAGCATAATGTCATTAGGGTATAATCGCTGGCCTCTGAGGCGGTAAGGACACTGCTGGTAATAACACTTGGAGAGGGGGAATTGCCTTTTATTAAAAACTGCTTTGGTGACTGGGAGTAAATTCATTATCTGACTCTATTAGCTCAGCAGTGAGGGAATAAACTATTGAGGGGGTACCACGAAACGCCTTAGGCAAATGTGTTTGTATGCCTTCTGTGAATTTTTGCTTTTTGTTTTCTATCATAGCTCTCAAACAGCAGAGGGTTAGATTAACAACTATCGCTTACTTCAGCCGTAGTTTCGATTTCACCCCTTTAAAACCAGATATGACAGCACGATTGACCATTAAATCATATTTACAGTGAGAAAATAGAAAAAAATTGATTTATTTGTTATCAATGTAACGTTTCTTTCATCCTAATCCAAATAAAAAATTTCAAAGCGATTCTAAAGCGGTGATACTAAAAAAAAGTGTTTTGTGTTGTCTACAGTTACACATACCATATGTTCATAGTACAGCACAGCCCATAGCGATCATTTATCATAAATATATATACAGCCATTTATAACACAGGGGAAACAGGCAATTGGTTCATCTTCTCCATCCACCCATCCTGCCTGGATTTACATCGGAGTCCATCTCAGGCCCTGTACATCCACTCTTGTCCCGCCACTTCAACCAGCTCTTTGCCTCTACCAGCTTGTTTCTCCTTATAACCCTTAATAATCCTCCAAAAAGCCTCGGCAGGTTCTCTTTTAGAAAACTTTAAGAGCTGAAACACAATGGCAGCTCAGAAGAAGAACAGGCAAGCATAGGCAATCAGTCAGTTTGATGAATACACACCCATCTGCGGGAGATTTCCTCTGCAGATAAAATGAACACTTACTGGTTTTTAGCTTTTCTCCCATTTTACCCCACAAGTTAAATATGTATCTGATGGTGCAGGGGTTTTGGAATGCATTGTTTAAATAATACTAACCTTTAGAGAAGGTAATGCAAATTTTGGACATGTACTGTACAGTATGTTTTCCTTCACATCATGTCTCTGATGTGAATGCTGTGAGAAACATATGAGCGCACTGCCGTTACAATTAAACTCAAAGTCAACACTGAGAATCCAGAACAAATGTTAACAACGCAGGCGACACCCTTTAACTGTCAGATTGAGTTTGTTTGTCCCTGCATCCAGCTCTGAATAAGAGACACCCAATTATTAAATAAAACAGATAGAACAATACAATCCTTATTTCTAAAAGTCACACCAACCACAGCGTCATTAGGGACTGAGGTATTGTGGTGTTTAATTTGATGTAATTTCCACTGCTCTTAGCTGTGCTTCTGTCTTGTCTCTCGCTGTGGCTGCACCGTGGAGATGAGACTGGAAGTGAATCACTTGGTGTTGTGGTGGAGACAGTAGAGGTAGAAGCCTACGGGTATTTATCAACCAGACTGTGTTGGCCTATCAGATTACGATATTGACCTGAGGTCTGGGTTGAGGTAGAAGGAGCCCAGAATGAAAAGGAAATCCATGAAAAAAAAAGAGAAAAAAAGAGACAGAAAAAGGATGAAAATATATTTGATTATTCTCTATGGATTTAAATGATCTTATCTGGAGCATATTGGGGCAAGGAAGTGCAGAGGTTTGCACGGTCCTCTTCCTGGAGGAGGAACACTTCTGGGTACACCAACTTTCTCCCACAACCCAAAAATACATTACTTACGTGAGCTGGTGACTTTAAACTAGAAATGAATGTATGGGTGTATTGTCTCACCCAATAAAAAAAGATAAATAGTTGTAAAAAGTGGATGGTTGTATTTGATTTTGATTTTTTCTTTAAAAAAGCATATTGACTAGTCTTCTTTTCCTTTTTTGGCTTTTCCCTTCAGGGGTCGCCACAGCGAATCAACCGCCTCCATCTAACCCTGTCCTTTGCATCCTCTTCTCTCACACCAACTACCTTCATGTCTTTCTTCGTGCGAACGCACTTTCCTCCTCTCCTTCTTCGACCAACAGTAATCCAATTTCCACCGGCGCCCTGTAGGTCAACAGCGCCGATGGCGGTCGTTGTTAACCCGGGCCTCGACCGATCCGGTATGGAAGTCATATGTTTGATTCGCATCTTTGATTTGGCAAAAGTTTTACGCCGGATGCCCTTCCTGACGCAACCCTCTGTATTTATCCGGGCTTGGGACCGGCACAATAAGACACTGGCTTGTGCCCTCTTGCGGCTACATTAAAAAAGCATATTGACTAGTACTTGTTAGAAAAATGAGATGCTGGAACATTAAGCATGAAACATAAAAAGTTGACCAAAAGTTCATAATATTTCTGAGGACAACATAGAAATTAAAAAAAAAATATTATAAGGGCACATTGCCAACATACAGGCCTGAGATCACATAAAGATGCTGCTTATTGTAAGGTAGGATTACATAAAAATTATTAGTATTTAATTATTTGGAGCAGACTTTCTTTCTGGTAAACAACATTCCTCAAAATCTGCGGTAGTGTGGCCTGATGTCCTCTTGATGCCTGCATTATTTCCTTGAAATACTTGAAATCCAGATCTGTCCTGTCCATGAGAAAAATACAGCGTCAATATTTTATTGTGTTGTGAAACATCTAATATTTATTCTGTTCAACCTTAAAGCTCATTGCAAAATGCTTGTTACATCTTTACAGCTGACAGACTGTTTAGCAGTTTTTTTGGCCCATCAATCATTTGTTCCAAGTCCTGAAGTACAGTATATATATATATATATATATATATATATATATATATATATATATATATATATATATATATATATATATATATATATATATATATTTTACTTTTTTACTTAAATTTGTAAAGGCAGCAACTTGCTGAATCTTACTCACAGAGTGTGGACTCGTCATCAGGCAGTAATGCATTGATTTCTGTTCATATCATTTGATTACATTACATTACATTACCCTGTCCCAGATCTTGGTTCGGTGTCATTCCAGTTGCATTTCTGTTGTCCATGAAATTGGCAGGACAGTTTTGCTAATGGCTGTGAGACCAGTTGATCCACATTTAGAACTTGCTGTTCTGCACAGTGGGCTTCCCTGCTGTGATCTGCAGCTCACTTGACCCCAATCCATGTGGCTGAGTTTCACTCTTCTTATGTTTTACATTTACATGAAGTTGTGAGACTTTAAACCGTCTCCAAACGGGGGAAAAAAATGAGATACCAGTGTACACTTTTTTTTTCTACATTTTTTCTACATTTCTACATTTGTATGTGTGTGTTCACTGGACAGGACTCCGTGAGGCGACCTCCTTCCACGTCGGAGGCCGATCAGGAACAGATGGACGGGGTGACGACCCCCATTGCCGGCACCCCCCTCAAGCAGGCCAGAGAAGCGGTGAAACTGCCACTCAAAATCCCAGCATGTGGATGTGTGAGAGGGTAGATATGTGTGTCGTAGGATCATAGGGGGTTGTGTTATGGCTCTGAGGGTGCTACGGCAAACGGGGTATGAATGACTGACACTTCTCCAACATCTGTTCTGAGGATGACTTTCTCTCGCTGTCTGTCTCTCTCTCTGTTGTCCCCCTCTCTGTCTCTTCCCCACATACACACAAGACTCAGATGATCGTTTCATTTTACAGTAAAGCCGACAGGAATGGAGAAATTACATTAGAGCAGAATAAGATACTCCATTTATGATGTGGCTCCTTACAGGGTTCTCTGCATGGTTGACACAGGAGGCTGCAGACGGCACTGATGCCTTTACCCTTCTCTTCTCCTTCCTCCCTTCCACCCCACTCCTCACCCCTACCTCCACTCTGCGCTTGACGATCGGGTTTCTCTCCATCCATCAGGGGACAGGTAGAGAAGCAGGAGAGGAAGAGGGGTGGTGGTGTGGGGTGTTGTTCTGATCAATGGCAGGAAACCAAATGATGGGAAGGGAAGCAATGAAACAGATAGGCTTCATAATCTATGTTACCTGCCTACCATGATAGCGCCAACACTTCTCTCCATCTACAGTTTATCTCACTGACTTCTGTGTTAGCATCGCTAGCACACACACACACACACACACACACACACACACACACACACACACACACACACACACACACACACACACACACACACACACACACACACCCACACCCACACACAGAAACACACATAGTACAAGACACCTCGCATGCATACACGCATTTGACCGCAACATGTTGCAGAAAACAGACAGCAGCACATAGATATGGCAACGTTTACTCACACACACACACACACACACACACACACACACACACACACACACACACACACACACACACACACACTGCAGAGAATTTACAGCACGTGTGGCCTTCCCTTTAGGTTGAATCTCAACTATTTACTTGGTTCTTATGGGAGACTTGCTAATAATATGCAAAATTAGAATATACTTTTCTCCTGGCTTTATGCAAATCTGAGCATATTGCTTTCCGTCTCCAGGGGGCCACACATTCCCACACATGAATACATTTCGGTGCAAGTGAGTCACACAAACACATATATTCCCCTCTTTCTAGATATGTGTAATTAGGCTAGACAAATACAATCACTGTCTCATTCCAGTTAATTAATTTGTGGTATTTTTATTGGCATTTTATGGTGGACAACACCGTGGCTCATTCCTCAAGGTATATATTAGCAAACGGAGATCTCACTGGTTATTTAACTCTGCTCCTCTGGATCAAATTATGCAGTATTGGATGCAGCCAGAGTTATGAAACTAACACTGATAACACAATGGGAAAAGGGTGGAGGCTTCATTATATTAAAAGATTGTGCTAAACATGATCCCACTGCTTTACGTGTCAAATATTTATTAGAAAATATTCCTCCACAGATAAGAGGCGAGGACCGGTGGTATGTGCAGTGTGTTTCTGATCTATACAGGACAGACTACTGAGCTTTCCTGCAACGCCAGCTAACTCTTAACGCCTGTCCAAACATGGAGCTTTAAATTGAATTAAGACTCCATGCTGCAGCCCCCACTGAGCCCCCCAACCAACGTCTTTAACACCCTGCATTGCTCTGGAGGACACTCACCAACACACACACACACACACACACACACACACACACAGGATTCATAGACATCTGCAGCAATCTTTGCATATGCCTAAATTAATGGCAACACATGAAAGTGAGCATGATTTAAAAAATCGATCTAGAGCAATTTGACCACACACACACACACACACACACACACACACACACACACACACACACACACACACACACACACAGAAAATATTTTAGGTAGGATGAGGCCAGCGCGGCCTTGAGAGTCTGTCTGTTAATTCATTGCAGCTGAAGCACAGAAAAAGATACCTTTTGAGAGTCGATAATGCTGACAAGACAGAATGTCTCAGGATTTTCAGAGCCCCATCTAAAGAGGTTCAAAATTGCATTTGGGTGATAAGTTGAAATCAACTAGGTCAACAGGCAAACGGGTCTGTGTTGTATGAGAGAGCCATGTCGCACAAATATAACACAAGAAATTGTCATCATACTTCTTTTTTATCATGAAAACATTTTGAATAAATACAGGTTGTACTGAGATTTGAAACTGCGATGCACTTCTGTTATCCTATCATTATTGCTATTTGTCACCATATGTGTAAAAATTCAAAAACCACATATATTCAAGAATTAAATATCTTTAAAAAGTCTCCTGTCACTCTGCAGTCAGGGTGTAGTTCACTACAAATAAACTGACTGACAGTAAAAGACCATGGCTGACATTCATTTAGCTGCAGTAAATGAAGAACCACCAAAATGAGTCACATGGTTTTTAAAAACCAGAGATATTAGCCAATGATTGGGCCCACACTGAGGTGCTTTGTCTGCATCTGTGTTTTTTCCACTGCAGTTTAGTTGCATAAGCGTTGACGCTCTGTGTTTTATCCAAAGATACGTTCCAATTTGTTCTGTGTTGTTGGCACTTCAAGTCGCTCTATTAGAAATCATGTTAAAACAATATTGTCGAAGTGAGTGGGTCATTAATCATCAGGCTGACAAGGAGCTCTGGACATTGTTGACGAGTAATGAGTGTGTTCCTAACCTTTAATACATTTGGGCTGCTGTTAGTCAGGTGGATAATTAGTGCAATGGTGAAAGAACAAAAATATTCTGTGTGCCATCAATTGTGGTGATTATTTGACGTTACCCAACAGAGAGGCACTACAAAGGAGGGAGTTTAATTCTTTACAGTCTGAATATTTGTCAGACCTCACATGCTCAGAGCTTGGCACCAGCAGCCAAGGGAAATGTTAAACGATTCTCAGATAATTATGTTCATGCGTTAGTGCATCCTGAGTTATGAACTTGAAACATCTACATTTGAACAAATTACTATTACGTTTTGTTAAAGTAAATATTCTACACAGCCAGAGTTACTCTGCCTAAAAACAAATTCTCACCCTCCATCATCATTAACAAACAAAGCCTTATAAAAACTGTTATTCCAAGCATAAATTTGTCTTTCTTGACAATGACACACAAAACATTATTAATGTTAAGGTTTGTGTCACACATATAAATTTATGAATGAGCTGCTGTTCCAGTCTGGCTCCTTGAGTTCAGCACAACCTTCGCTGGAGAATGAATGAAAGGTTACCTCTTTGTGTGTGTGTGTGTGTGTGTGTGTGTGTGTGTGTGTGTGTGTGTGTGTGTGTGTACGTGCATTGTAATTATAGAGTAAAGCCCACTGCAATACAACCAGACACCTTAGCTGCTGCTCACTCCAGACAGTAAACCACAGTAATTACTCTTTATAATTACTCCTCATTTTACACAACCTTCAAATATTTAATTATTAATAACCTGTTGATCATTAAAATAATATGATTTTTTTTTTTTACTTTTGACTTTTCTTTCTTTGTCTTTAAAGCATTAGGGTTTTTTTTTTCATTTTTGTATTTTCAGTAATTGAAATTTGTCAATTTGTGATGCTAAATCTATTTCATCACTGACAATGAAACACTAAAATTTTCATGTTTAATAGGCTGCACAGGTTTCCCTCAGAGACAAAAAAAAAAGCATGATATAAAGGTTAAATGCACAAAACCTTTCAAATCTTCACGACTCTGAAATTTCACATTTTTAAAAATGTTTGAAAATCACCTGTTGTCCTTTTATTTAAGAAAAAAAACCTTATATATAATATATATGACTTTGGAATATTTACCATAGAAATATTTATGTGTGATGTCGATCATATGTTTTCCATCCGTCTAGAGAGATGACAATAGTTTGTTGTGGTACTGTAACAAGGCCCTCAGGTGGTGTTAAACTAATCAGACTGTCTTCCCCCTCTGAACAGATACATATCAGGGCCCTGGGCAAGACAGTGCATTGACGGACAGCGTTTGCCTTTTGACCTTTGCCTTGTGTGATAAACATATCTTTACTACCTAACACTTTAGTGTCAGCTCGCTCTCAACTGAGTCAAGTCTCCCAGTCCAGCCTCCAGCTGTTGTTTCATGTCACTGTAGAGGTGATGATATATGAGGAACATTTTAAGGAAATACAGCTGAGCAATGCTGCCAGCAACGATGCCACCGGATTTAAAAAGCACTCTCTACAAATTCTGCTACTTGCAGTGTGTCGGTCAGCAATTTGTAGTCAATATTAGTGTGAAACTTTCCATTCCTGTAGAGCAGTTACTTCCTCCCATTCAGTCTTGACCCTCTTCAGCAAAACAAAAGTGCAAGAAAGTCAGAGTGCATAAACCTTCTGTACCGCATCTCTGTTTTCCCATAATGTAATTGTGTCTGAAAGCAGCAGTTCCATGATGCCCTGATAATAACAACCTACCCTTAGAATTAGGTTGACTCGATTCAAGCTGTCCGGCATTCCAACTAGTTTTATGGAGAAAATTATAATATGGTCTAAACAGCCCTATCTTGGAATGTTAAACACAGCAGAAAAACATGCACATATGTAAATAAGTTCATTTCTGGAAAGTGGAGCATTTGCATACCAGGTTAACACATGGAGGCAACACGTGAATGTTTGATAAGGAAGACCTATCACACACGCCTCTATCCAATCCAGGATACTGCGAATATTTTGGGTATGTCAAACATGCGCACTGCATTTGTTTCCGGTTTTGGCCACACGTGTGTGTGAATGTGTTTGTGTGTGAACATATGAGACTTTGCGAGGTGACATGCATCTGCTGTGGACATTCAGTTTGCTTTTACAGATCAAATACAAGATGAGGGATGACATTTCACAGTTGTGAAAACACAAACACGAAGGCAAAAACACAAAAAATTAAAAGATGCCTTGGAACTTGTGAGCAAATAAGTAAGTGATTAAGTAAATAAGTAAATATCTAGGCTTCAAAACATATTACCTTCCACAGTGTGAGGTGAAAACTGAGCAAAAACAAAGCTGGTGTAAATGAACTCAGTAAGGATCAGGTTCATTGGCATGCAACATGTGTGATGATGATGATGATGATGATGATGATGATTGGTTGATTGCAGGCAGCTTGCAAGTGCGATGCAGAACTTGTTCTGTGTGCCTGTGTGTGTGTGTGTGTGTGTGTGTGTGTGTGTGTGTGTGTGTGTGTGTGTGTGCGTGTGTGTGCGTGTGCATGTGTTGTTCACAGGTTGCAGTGCAAAATGAGAGGCCTGCGGTGGCTGTGAGAGGCATGTAATATGTTTAAATAGGGCAAAGTAGTGTTTGGTGAATTGGTAATTACTTACATGCCTCTCTGGCCATACGAACACTGTCCAGATCTCACCCCCTCCACCACACACACTTATGTACGCAAAACACGATACGTGCACCAGTCCAATACTCAACACTCAAATACACAGTCAGTGCTAGTGAGTCCCTCTGCCAATCATCAATAGGAGCTTGAGGAGACAGAGGGAATAGGCTTCTGCAGACTGTTTCAAGATGAAATCCACGTATCAGTATTTGTAAATATGTCAGACATGTGAAAGGACATATTTCCTTGTTTAGCATGGTTCTGGGGTTCAAAACTGTCTCCCTGCAGCAAATTCTAGGGAAAATAGAGCCTTGAATTACGACTTAGAAAACAATCTTTCCATCTAAATGTATTTTCTCTAGTGAGTGGAATATTTGTGCCATTAGGGAGCATTTTAACAGTGAATGCAGACATTATCCAGCAGATCAGATAAGGCGAAGTAAGGTGTCAATTTTCTATAAACTGTGAAATCCTCAGAGACCAGTACAACACAGCATTAGTTTCAAGCAGAAACCAGCGAGACAAGCCAGTTTATACTTATAATGCATCGCTTTATACGGTCTGCTATGAGTCAAGTCCACAAAATCCTTTTCTGGTGCGCGCAAGATGAGTATAGAGCAAATCTTTCAAGTAATAGATACAGAAAAAAAAACAAACAAAAAGCAAAACTAGAGCTGTCTAAAGGCCTTGGTGTTGTGTTTTCTTTTGGCTCAAACACAAGCCGTTCAACAAACCGCAGACTCCTGACACTTCGGCAGAGGAATGTTAGAACAAAATGGATGATGCCCTCTTTCATTTGGACTATTTAGCTCCCCGTTCATTAAATGTTAACTCAATGCATAAGTTCTGCAGGTGGATTTATTTCAATAAACAAACAAAATAACAAAAAATTACAAAATCAAAATCATCAATGCTGTTCTCACATCTTAATCCTTTGGCAATAATTAAATAAACACATTAATGCAGATTTTAAGTGTTAGGAATCCTTGTTAAAACAAACAAATACACAGTATTAATAATTAATACAAAACTTTAAGTGCCATAGACTACATATTTAAATTTCACCTGAAATTTCAAGTCTTCTTGAAGAACTGACAGTTATGAACGAGCCCTTGAGTTGTGACCTCACTAAACAGTCTTACTCATGTTATTCCGAGTCTGATCTTGTTTCCATGAGAACGGGCCAGCGGCGGGTCACTTGAACAACGTTCAGATAAAATATTCGACAGCATCCGCTTGACTGAAGGACAGAATGACTTGTGTTGCTCTTACCCTTGTACCTTCGAATCGACACAAGACGCTCTTTCAGCTCGGAGTTAACAGGAGTGTGTGCGCTGTTCGCTCATCAAGGCACGTGCACTTGCTCTGCTCTAAGAGGTCTATCACACTGAGTGTTTCAAGAAAATAGACATGAAAATATACAGAATTGGCTGTAATTACATGTGAAAGTTTATTTAAGTTTGAGGGTAGCATGTAGGAAAAAAGAGACAGACACAAATCCAGATGAGGGTCTCGCATGTGTGTTGAGCAGAGTGGGTTCAGGCTGTGTGGGTCTGTCTGTGTGTCAGTATGTGTGTGTCTGTATTTTCAGATTGTGGCTTGATGATGTTGTCTGGGCCAATCTGCCAGAGTGAATGGTTTGAATTTACTAGCCCACGACAGTCAAATTGTCCTAATCACTAAGTAAATAGATACTTCCCCAACCTATCAGGGCACACACCGACAAAACTGCCTACAAGAATGAGGCTGAAGGGTGAAAAAAGGAGAAACCCTTCACTGTTAATTGTTGTTTTCCTTCTTATTCCAACCTATAAACACCCGGTGTAATTATTCATAAGTGCCACTTTGATTCAGGCGAATTTGTTTGAAAGAGGCTGAAGGTTTTTCGCTTGAGTTATTCCCTTACAGAGTTTGGGTTGTACACAGAGGGTCTTTTCCTTGCAGCGTTTTCAGTTAAATTGAAGCTGAGAGCCTGGGCTTGGATAGAATTACACACCTTGTGCCCCTTTCTGAATGACTTGCCTCTAATCTAACCCAATCTGGCTTTCTGCAAACCTTATGGTGCTATATTTCTTTACATGCACCGAGTCTTAAGATAGGATAACAACTGATGAAGATAATCCACTCAAATGAATTAGATTTGTTAAAAAAATGCCCTTAGCTTAAGTGAATCCAGCATTTCTTGTAAACATTTAATTAAAGTTTACAGTGGATTATATTGTGAAATTTGAGTCTATCTTGATTTAAAGGGACAAACAAAATGTGCACATTCCTACACAGGAAATTTGCTGGGATAAGCACGTGCAACAAGGCATTTATACAACATTACATTTCTTGCCAAATGTAAAACAAGTATATTTCAACGACCAACCAAATTTTCAGAATCACAAAGTCACTCATTAGTGGAGGCCTTAGGTAGTTATAGACCTCTACCCAGAAGCATTCACACTCCGAACACCTTTGACTCTCTCCTGATGACACAACTGAAAGTGCATTGGCATGAAACGTAACATAAATCATCAGTTTGTTAGAAATCAAGGTGTAGTCAGGTTTGCATAGGGGTCACCTGTGATTTGAACATTAGAACGTGGCTCAGGCCAAGTCAGCAACCCTACACCGGAATACAGAGTATCTGTCATTCCTGGTTTACACTGGACTCATGTCTGGAACAGGAGAGGTGAGGATACTGTGACATACTGAAGATTGAAACTCTCAAGAGTAGCATGTCACACTCAATGTGGAGGTTACACAAAAGGCCACCGAATATACATGACACAGTTCTGCCGTGTGGACGTTTTGAGAATCTGAAAAGGACAGTTCCAGAGTTTGTTTAAGGTAATTGTCTCCCTTACGGTCAAAGTTGGACGTGATAATGTAAATCTGAGTTCTATAAATCAGATTTTTGGAAGTTTTATCGTGCTGATGGATAAATAACTCACGAGAGGAATGTAAACTTCAAGTAAAATGTCATGTAAAAAAATATATGAATGTTTTGGCTTCCCACACTGTACATAACTGTCCATTATTTAAGGATTCTCAAGGAAAAAAAACAGTAGAAGATCGTCTAGACACATGTGTATCAGATGTCCACATAACATGGCTTATAGGAGGTCCCAGTCTTCTTAATGCACCAAAACAGCAGCCTAAAGCTTTACAGTCTCACATTAATGACAACACCGAATACCACAGCTTGCATTTAAGCTGTAAACTGTAAATGAGGCACCTCGGATGTGTGTGTGTGTGCGCGCGTGCGTGCGTGCACGTGCACGTGCACCAGCAAGAACTATACTAACAGCTTTTTAGCAGTTTGTAATAGAGACACAGTTTTTACAGCATTTGTATGACTGTGTGCGTTTTGTGTTTATAGGCTAATTAGGATCAGAGTTACACCATAATTAGTTTTGTGGCATTCTAACAGCACAGAGAATCCTATTACAGCTCATATGCATAATTAGCAAAAATAAACATTCAGGGCTTTGGTTGGCTGTTCAGAATCTTTCAATACATCCCTTGTTCCCCCCATTTACTCGACTTCCTCCATCACACACACTCACATGTTATCTTTCCTTCCTTCCTGTTTTCCAGTAGTAAAATGGTGAGAGGGGGCACTTAAACCATTTTCATGACATCCACAGCAAAACCTAGACAGAAACACGCACAAATAGATACACAAATAGACATGAACATACAAAAGTAAGCCCCCCTTTTTTTGTAAAGAGAACCATAAAAGTTCCGACACAGCAAAGAGGAGCGTGACCATAAAGATCTAATGGATGAAGAATTAAGATGTAGGGGCGCGCACACACACACACACACACACACACACACACACACACACACACACACACACACACACACACACACACACACACACACACACATCATTGTTGTCTGGAGACAGAGATTGTGGACATTTCGACCGAGTTGACTTAAGGCCTATTTATTCTCCCTCTACATAGGGAAATAAATATGTCAGCTTCAAACCATGAATTTGTCAACACCCGCATACCCCTGTACGTTACTTACCATCGTACAACCTGTACGATGTGAAAGGTATACCCACTAGAGGGCAGTAAAGAGTCAAAAGTAGGAGGTAGCAATAATGTCACCAGTCAATAAAAAGTGGCAACTTTGGAAGCTGCGCTGCACTCATCTGTGTCTGTGTGTACATTAAATACATGTCAACATGAGGTGTTTTATTTGTCATGTCCATAGACATACGTATGTTGCGTCTTGCTGCGATTTTGGCTACGCTGCCCCCAATGATTTTTCAGTGCAACTGCCACATTTGCAGTAGTCTGATCCCCAAACACGAACAAGGACCAAGTATGGGTGGGCTGCATCCATTATATCCATACGATTAGTATAAACATTGCTGTCTGTTGTTTGACATTATGCGTAACAATGCTAGGTGCGCATCTTATACAGTATTTGTGACTGCTGGAATTTTTTTGTCAAGTGAAAATCATTGAGTAAAGATGAACCTTTTTTCTTCGCTGTCATGTTTCTCAGCTCTTCCTGAAGGCGTCAGTTGTTTTTTTTTTTTTTTTACATAAGTAACGCACTGCAGACACATGATGTCAATCCCTCTATTTATTATGTTTATTTTGCTCCCTCTCTCTTCATAACATGCTGGAAAGGTACGCCTCAGTTTCTAACTTGGCTGAACATTAAAAGACATGTCAGCAAGGAGTCTATTTTTCCTCTGTGTGTGTTTATGTGTGGGTGTTACTGACAGATTTTTTCTTTACGTTTTAAGATGAAATTGACATAAGTCATTTAGACCTATGTGTATTTGTGTTTCTCCACAATCACGAGCTATGCTCACTTTGCTGCAGCTGATGTGTGTATTTGTTTGTCTACATGTGTGTATGTGTGAGTGTGAGTAAGTGTGTGTGTGCATCTGCCACCATATTTACAAATTTCTGTAATGAGAAATTATTGAGGTGCGGTACTGCATTCCCTTCACCACAGGTAATTTATTTTCTCAAGGTATCTGTATGTATTTATTTTTTGAAACTGCCTGTTGGTCGATAGATGAAATGAAATTTTAGAGCAAGTGAAAAGTTATCCTCCACACCCATCTGTGCACTGCTCAGACTTGTGTTTACAAGGTTGATTTTAAAATGGTTGTGACCTGCGGGTGTTTATAAGACGAGTTTAGCTCGCGAATATCTCAGAAGTCACTGAAAAAGAGTGGCACTGGGGAACAAATTAGTTCCAGAAAGAAGGGGGAGGAGAGAGAAGGTAGAGAGAAGAGGGGGACAATGGAAAGATGAGGAGGAAAAGAGCTCAGAAAGAGACTTTATCATGTCTGACTGTGTAACCATATCTGCATCAAATATGGATTTGGAGGTATCAGTAGGACAATACTCCCCTTGATTTTGGTGTAATTCAACACTCACCGCCCTCCACAAAATGTGATTTAACCTGAAATGAAAAAGTGCGAAGACAAACAGATACGCTGGCCCAGGCATTTATATGTCTGTCAGAGCATATGTGTGTGCATGTATGGCATGTGTGTGTGCTGCGTGTGGCATGAGGACTCGAACATTTCTATATGGACAGACAGCAGATGTTTAGAACGTGCTAAATGACTGACTTGTCGATAATAAGCCTGGTGTTAAATGTGCAGGGGTTTACACATGTGTGCATGTACAAACCCGAGAGCTATGTGCTATGAGCTATGTGAGCTATATTCTGAACTGTACTGTAATGCATTATACACACACACACACACACACACTTGCCCATTCACATCCATTTATTTATGGTTATGTATATCTAAATGTTCTTAAAATTTAAAATCAGAAATTAGTGATGTCATCGCAATACTCACTGAAGAATATGTCAATGCTTTGTGAGTGTGTGTGTGTGTGTGTGTGTGTGTGTGTGTGTGTGTGTGTGTGTGTGTGTGTGTGTGAGTGAGGATGTGTACTGCATACATTCGATGCAACTGTGCCATGCAGGATACGTCCAGCACAGAAAATGAATTGGATGACTTTCAAGTAGTTAAATTGAGCCAAGGTCATGTAACCACAGGCTGAAAGAATGAATTTGATTTTCATCAAACCCACCAGGGACACACACACTAAACTTTACCTACACAAGGCACTGCCTGCGCACTTTTAGAGACATCCCAAAACAGAAGCACCTGCAAAAGCTTACTTACTTACTTATTACTTATTTCTTCGAAGAGTTGTGGAAAGTAAAGAAATAGAAAATTCCAGTAAAAACACACATGCAAACAGATAAAACCATTGCTGAACCAGTTTTGTTAAACAGCTGCACTTCCTCATGGCTCCGACTCAGCACATTTCCATCAACCACCTCTGCCAGACCACAACACACTCCAATAACAGCCAACACACACACACACACACACACACACACACACACAGTCTGCTAGCAATTTCACAGTGCGAGGTATTCTCTTCCTTGTTCAGCGAGACATTTTCATTAATCTATACAACTAATGCACTCACCTCTGTGTGTGTGTGTGTGTGTGTGTGTGTGTGTGTGTGTGTGTGTGTGAGCATGTCAGAGGCGAGAACAGCATGTTTCATCTCAAACTTTGTTTCTCACTCCAAGGACGACGACTCTCTCTTTTCTTGTCTCTCCTTCCTCCACACTCTCTTGCTCGCCATTCATTTACACTTGTCAGGAGGCAGCCATTAAGGCCAAAAGCCTGCACCGAAATTTTATTACAAAACCATTTGTATTCCTGAAAGAAAAATAAATCCACCGTTACCTCTGACTGCATTAGGCCTGCGGTTTGATGATTTGTTTAGGCTGATAACACTCCGGGCCCACCAGCCACTCAAACACTGATGTGACTGGAATATAACTAGACCTTTTCTTTCAGTCTTGCTTCCTCTCCTTCATAGGGGCCATATAAGGGCCAACGTCTGAATGCTAACCAGCTGGCAGCAACATTATCTTATATTTTTATGTGACCTCGATTAGCAGAACAAGGTATCTAATGAAGAAGGCTGTTTTTATGCACTGAGTTTATAAGTCTTTGTAGGAAAGAATAGAAGGGAGAATGAAGGAAAGAAAGAAATGGATGTGTGGAAATGTTCTCAATAAAGCAGTTGGATTTGTTCAGAGCTCTCGTAAAAGCCAGTGGGCCGACTGAAACGACCAAGAGGGAAATCGCTTACGGCGCAAAATGTTTTCAAAAGTGTGTTGTTTGTGCTTTTGTACCAAGATGCATACATTTTTGTTGTGCGTGTATTTGTGAGTGATGTGTTTGCATGTACTTTCATACATCTGACGCTCTTCTTGAATGGAGTGTTTCTCCATTAAGCATTTTACCCCAGAACTACAAATTATTCCATGCCCTGTTCAAAAACTGGAACCGTTGATCCGGTTGCTTCCCGTTCGCAGTGATTTCCTTGCAGTATCCATAGGCTTAGGCCGATCAGGGTTTCATCTTCCTTACATAGTAGCAATTGCACAACATGATGGCTTTGGAAAAGTAATGGCTACTCACATTGAGCTGCCAAAATGTAACTAAACTCTGGACGACTGGGGAAACATTCCCATATCTCCTGTTAAATTGTCTGCTCATTCATTTTTTGCAATTGCTTTTTTCCTCTTACTTTATTGTATTCCCTTTTGCTCTTCTCTCTCTTTCTTGTACTTTGTTTGAAGTCTACTTTAGGACTAAAGGAACCCCCCCATCCACCCCACTCCTCCTTTCTGTGGCAGTATAAATGACAGCTAGTGAAAAACGATATGCTGGCCCACCATCATTTTTTTTTTCTTTTTAAAGAGCAATGATAGTCGTGCCGCTTGCTCGGTTAATCAAATGTGCCGTAATTGTCATCTGAAGATTTTAAAGGACACAGGAGAGGAACCATAAGACGACCCTCTGAACCTGCAGCCCGGAGTCAGTGTGTCTTTGTGTTTGACTTTGTGTATTGTCGTGCTGAGTTAAAGAGCTGTGTCTGGATGGAGAATGTCCAGTGGGAGTCTGCTGTCCACCCACTCATTGTCTGTCAGTCTGCTCGTGTGCTTCAAGTTCTACCTTCATTTTGTTTTCACTTTTCCTCTTTCATCCTTTTTTCTTTTGACTGTCTCCATCATTGACCTCATTTTCAAGGGAGAAGAGAAGAGACCAATGATGCTAAATTTCCTAGTTTTGTTATGCACATTTTTTCCCATCATCCTGTCCCCCAGTAAAGATGGACAAAAGAAATAAAAATTGAAACAATGAAGAAGGATTTGACAAATTCTTTCTCCACTGAAACTTATTTTATATACAATGTACTCTAAAATAAGGCGGATTTTATAGATAGCACCACATAAATACCATATAAAATACATCTTCAACATACTTTGCTCACAAAATTGACAGCATCCTATTTTTCAGCGGTCGCTCTGGTTTTCAGAATCTCATTTTAGAATGAAACTGGAGTTTTTCACCATGCCATGTCTCATTTTGCAGCTGAACCGTGATCCAAAATCAACATGTGGCTCTTCAATCAGCTAAAGGTCTGACCGATTGCACAGCGAAGGAGGTGGTGCGTGATCTGTGTGAGCTGCTCTGGATGCCTTTAAATAGCAACAACTATTTAGAGACGTGCCAGGGTGCGGATCCTGTGTTGCATAGCTGTCTAATAATGTGTCACTACTAATTAACCAGGTCACCTTGTAACACGCAGCTCAGAGGATGAATTGTGAGTGATGATGATCTGAGAGCTTTGATTATAATAGCGATTAGGAGTGGCCTCATGGGTCGAGCTAAGAAGTGGGAGTACACTTATTTTATACTACACTGAAGAGACAATAGAGCAATTAGAGGAGAAGAAGAAGCAATCAAGAATATGAAACACTTAACAGTGCCAAAAACTCACATGTGGTTAAGCTCTTTTTGTGCCACTAGGAATCCACCCATCAAATTAAATCGAAAGAGCTGACTCCCATTGGACAATATGCATGACTTCACATCACTCAACGAGTGTTTCACGGGGTAACAGACCAGATTACAACACCGGGCAAATATGCACTTTATCGCCTACTCAAGTCTTTGATTTTCTCTTTTTGCTCCATTTGGATTGACATAAATTGTGCAATATAGTAGCCTTGATTTCTGGTCCAGGCAGACAGACATCTGGTTGGAGGGATGAGAGACGGACTGGGCAGAAAGCAGTCAAGTCAGCAACAGAGATGAAACTCTGCTCTTCTAAAATGAGGCCTCTGAATCATGACTGTTAATGTGCCTTAGTGTGCGTAGATTCACACACTTTCGGTGCTGACACAAATGCCACCCACACAAGTAGCATAAATGTAGGTAACTTAATCCTCATTGTCCTCCATTCTCACCATTGGATGAAACCTTCCACATGTCCTTGCTCTAAACCAATCAGATCTCACTTCCTTAAAGGTACAAGAGATATTTTTATACCAAAGTACATGTTGTTGGGAGGCCTTGTGTAAAAATTGTGTTAGACTGGGAGTGGGATCATATTAGGTTGCAGTGTATGCAAGTGTTTGTATGTTCGACGGTGTGTGTGGTGTGAAATCGGATAGTTCGGAGAAGCCTGTGCTAATATGTCCTAAAGAATGCTTATGACGAGGTGCTAACTCGCAGTGATTGCAACTGGTAGTGGAAGAGAGGGAGAGAGAAAGAAAGAACCCTTTGGTTTTATTTGGGTGGCTGTGGAAAGCTCCATCATGTATCATGTTGACAGGACATTTGTCAAAATGGAATGACACAACTGCCGTGACTCTTCTGCCACATGGCTGAGCTCCAGTTACCCCAGTTGAGTTCTTATTGGAAAAAGGCTCAAACATTTCGACAACCTGAGAGTCACATGATTCGGGGAGCATAACCTTTGAGGCCCCTTACATTTATAACTTGAATGGCACAAAAATGCACAAACTTTCACCCTTTAATTCAATAAAGCCTCATCCAAATCAAACTCTTGGCCTTGTAACCGTAATTTAAGGTTACTGGATCTGTAATTTAAACCGTTTCAATCTGGTGGATCCAGAACTTTATTTGGATCCACACCAGACTGCTACTACATCATCACATTCCATTACAATGGTCCTTGTCAAAACCCAGCACCCACGTTATCCAACATGCAACTCAACTCCACGGTGCCTCCAACATATTTTTTTTGCCACTTCCACTCTTCAACAGTGTTTTTCTCATTATTGTGGTCTTCAGTCCAACATATGTTGACTTGAGACATGACTTGATGCATTTCTATTCAGATGGAACCAAAAAATGCTTTATAATATGTAAACTCACCATCGCATCACCTATCATTTTGTAGACTGCTTTTCTAGAGCTTCAAGTGTGGCGTCACAAGCCATCACCAACTTGTTTTTGTTTAGCTTTATTTAATTGTCAGAAGTCATTGTAATTGAAAGAGAGGGTGACACTGGGGGAAAAAAAATCATTGATACACAACTAATGTGAAATTGTAATTCATTGGTTATTGGAATATTTTATGTTGCTGCTGTCCTCCACTATAACTATCGCCTCCTTGGCTGCCATTTTCCTAAGCTTGAACAGTTTTTTAATACCCTTCGTCCTTCCTGTGCACAGACGTGCACAGACAAGATGACATCGTTGAGGAACGAAGTTGCTCAATACTCAACATTTGGGGTTCTCATAGTGTACTTCATTTTCACAAACACTGGTTTAAGAAATACTCTTTACTGTATTTCTTAAACCACTGGAGTCGCCCCCTGCTGGCAATCCCACTAAATGCAGTTTTAAGCACTTCACATTGGCTCCTTCCACAGTTCAAATCCTCTGCAGGCTTCATAAAATATTTTTTTATACATTTATTAATACTTGCTAAGACCTGCAGATACACTCTGATGTCTAAGACCTCTTTAAACATATGAAGAATGTATATGTCACCTATTGGGAGAACGCAAGAGCTGTGCTTGAATAAAACAGTGATGGCATTCAGAAAGAAAAAAACTGGGCAACATATTGGTATCTGATATCATAATTAGGTGGTTCACATCTTGGCTTCTTCCAGTCTTGCTAATTGAGGAAAAACCATAACATACTGCCACTACTGTGTTAAGTGCATGGAAATATGTGTTTGCAGGATATCTGTGTGCATATGCATGTGCCTGTGTGTGTGTGTGGTGATCAGATTGGTAATTTCTTTAAGGTGCTGCAGAGGCAACCCCCTCATTACGTTCTCGTTCCTCACCACTAATGTTCAGATATTAGGATCCTCTCCCTCTCTCTTTCATAATCGTCAAACACTATCATGTTACTCCATTCATTGTTAATGTTAGGTGTGTTTGTGTGTTTAAACATATCCCTGCTCTGTTGACTTAGCCTAGTTCACATAAATGGCTACACACACACACACACACACACACACAGACAGACAGCCTTCATTATGGTCTTCATGTCAGGAATTCAAGACATAATGGGTTTTTTTGTGCATTATGACTCACATTTATTGACAGAACTAATGGAATAATGTTAATGTCGACAAAGGTTTGCTTGTTTTAGTTTTTAATGTGTGTTTTACATGCCCCTCAAGCGTCTACTGATCACCATGTGCTTGTTTGCATTACTGTGTGTGACGACCGTTTTGGACTCCGATATATGATGTGCGTTCATGCGTGTCTATGTTTATCGATATAGCTAATGGATTTTCTGCTGGCCCAAAGTTTGTTTGTTCAGTAACCCAATACATCAGTCAGAATAGAAGCATGGCTCACGACTGTCTGACAAAATTTTCAATGACCTGACACCAATATCAGGTAGCAGGAAAGAGAGGCAGATGGGGCTTGGGGGGGGGGGCGTAGAGGGGGGGTGGGATTAGAGGAACTGTGATAATCGATCAACAATTGAGGCAGAACATTTTAACCTGAGAGAACCGGCAAAGAAAGGCGTAGATGTTTAAATGATTGAAAGAAGGCAAAGGTTGAAACTGCATGAACAGATTGTTGAAAGAAACATCAGTGTCAGTTTACGTGCAGAGAGGATGAAGTCTTCCATGTCAACTGTTCTAAGTTTGACCAAATCATGGCTGCTGAATTGCATCACGGAAACAAACAGCTATGATGTGAGATCACACAGAGCTTTATGTTGCATGTTGCATTCCAATATTATCCTGCCCTACAGCTACAGAAAGACAAACCCCCTAAAGAGTTTTAAATACCTGCAAAATATTTCAGAGCTTGCACATCAGCATGGACTCTCCTCTTGTTTAACCAAGACTGGGCCTGTCACATACAGTTTACATCGAGACCAATGGCAGTTTTACGGCTCCTGAAGATGATGATCCCCACGTGAGAAGGAGCACTGCCTACACACTAACACCATGGCTGTTTGCATCTGACATCACCCTGAGGCAGTGAAGCTCGGATGTTAGGGTGAGGTTGCAGGGGTCCAATACTGATGAACTGAATTACATATTTTCTGTGGAATAGTCTGGCTCAGCTACACTGGAATTTCAGGTTGCCCCCACCTGTAGATAATGGTGGGTAATCATGGATTTTATTAACTTTAATTGAAAATGTTTAACAAAAGGCTCTATCTAGAAATGCTGAAGAATTCAAATGAATTAAACTCCTACATGGCCTAAATGTCTGGTGGTGTTGTATGGTCTGGCATGACGGGCCTCAACATTTCACACTTCTGTTCCCCCATGTCTCTCTCTCTCTCTCTCTCTCTCTCTCTCTCTCTCTCTCTCTCTCTCTCTCTCTCTCTCTCTCTCTCTCTCTCTCTCTCCCTCTCTCTCTCTCTTTCCCTCTGTTTTTCCCTTTGTTTCAACCCTTCCTCCCTTCTCCAGCACTACTTCCAACCGTTCCCCAGCATTGTTTAGAGAAAAAACTCATGAGGATGGATCGTCTTACCTTTTCAGGAAAGCGGAATAAAAAACAGTCAAAACCTAAAACTCCCAGAACACACAAGGGAGGGAAGGAAGAAGTGACACAATTAGGGTGATGGGTGCATGAGAGGGCTGGAGAGTTTTGATTTAGGAGGTTGGGGAAGGGATGACACCAACACAATCTCTCTGACATAGATCTCAATCCCCTGAAAAAAAACAAAAACTTCCAAAATGTACTTCAGAGGGCATGTAGACACTGGAAAATCAGAGTTCAATACAGTACAACTCAAACAAGAGACAATCTCTAGAGCTGTGGCAGAGAGAGAGGTTTGAGAGAACAACAAAAACCCTTGCAGCAGCTGGAGTCATGGTTTTAATCGCAGTAGCTGCTACTACATATCATGAAGGATTTCACAGATTCCATTCCTCCTATTGATTACCAACGCAGTGCATCATTGTCAGAGACTCCGACTAAAAGATCTCAATGAATTTTGACATGCTTTTGGAGGAGATGTCACTTGTCTTGCTCTGGCAGAAGATATTTGACGGAGTCTTCTAGTCAGAGGCACATACCAAGAGTCAATGTCATCAGTTTGATTGTGGCTGGGAACATTTTTTGAATGCCACCCCATCACATCCTCCCCACCTTCACTGTCAACTTTTAAACAAGAGTACTATGAATATGACCTATCTCATGAGCACACGCAAGAATGTAGTAAACAGAGGAAGACATGGTCTTCATTCCTCAAGTCTGGATTAGTGTCTGTTAATATCTGTCGGATTTACCTTAATAATCACTTTTCTGTAAGAATAACACATAACAAAATATCAAAAGACTCATCAACTTATTATTATTGACATGTGTTAAAAGTATGGTGAAGCTCGATTCATCACACTGAAAACATTTTAATAAGAAATTTCTAAGACATTTTATTACATCTATAACATTTTTATTAGATCTATTATCATAATTTTTTTCTTAAATGAAAGAGTTCAAAAGTTAAAATTTCATTTCTATAGCCAAAATACGATGGACACACTTCAAATAGTTCAGAAATGATCAATAGCATGACATTATAAATAGTAAAACTGCATTATACCTCAGTGATTTCCACTGGTAGCTTTACACTATTCTCATTCTGCAGCCATTTCACCCTGAAGGCCATGGATTCATGTAAGACATTGGATGATGTTTTTGGTGACGAGAGAATGAGCGTTCAAGCTCCGTCTCACCCTGCCCGTGAGCCATGATCAGCTTTATCGAGGGACTTTACAGAAAATTGAGACGTCTCACACACACACACAGGGTTGATGTTATCACTGTGATCAGGTATGCACGAGAAACTCACTTGCCCTCTAGATAAGGAGGTACAAGTTTCCAGCTTTCTTCTGCAGTTATATCGTGTTACTAATATTCTGCCCTGGGCATGCACGCCTACACACACACAAAAACATGCGCGCACACTCACACAACACATTCATGCATGCACTTTCACTACAAGTACGCACAGGGGGCTACAGGAACATTAACTTCCACCTCTCCATCACCTTTCAAGTCACGCATTGTCCTTTTCACACGGGTTGTTCACGTACAGCTGCCCAGTTTAAGCACATATAAGGGTGTCAGAGAGAGTAATGTCAGAAAGTGAATACAGTAATGCAGAGAACAGTTTCAATTGTGATAAATAAACACTGGGAAAAGCAACAATTAAAAGGTAAAGATGATGTCAGATTTTTTTAAGATGCAACAGATGACAGTATGAGTGATGTTTGATTAACTTTACACATCATCGGTGTGTGTTAGATGTACACTGTATTAATTTTAATGTTATTACTATGAAACAACTACAGCAAACTGCTGCTCAATGTATCTGATACAAAGTGTTTTCAGACACACAGAATTGACAGGCTTCCTTTCCCACACATCTTCCTCAAGGCATCATTTGCCCTTTTGACTCCAATAAATCAAAACTATAAATATATGACTGATTTATAGGCAACGCATAGGAGTGACAGGATGAGTAGCTTTATAAACTGAAGCTAAATTGTTGGCAGATGTCTCTTATTATATATCAACTGCTGTCTTTAAACGTTTGAGTCTCCGTGTCTCAGAGTTATGTTGATTCATAGGACAATGAGAGAGCAGGTGAGCTTCATTTGGTTTGCAAATGTCAGACTGAAAGAGGCGTGTCTCATCCTTCCAGCTGTGACTGGGGATTCAAAGGTCATGGCAGGGCCATGTGACAGTCTGTGAAACCTGATATTTCCTTGCTTCTCGTGACACATATGGATGGTTGATTGTTACCTCCATTGTAGCCGACAACTATGTGTCTGTCCGCTTGGCTTTTGCCCAGGAAGTAAAATAAAGAAGAACATGAATGACTCTATTGTTCCATTATCTACTTCTTCAGTCATTCTGTAGCATTTCACAGTGTTTCCTGGTTCAACTTGAAGAGACTTATACACTGCCTGGCCAAAAAAAAAATCGTCATCCAAAAAAGTCACACCCTCTCATATTTTGTTGGACTGCATTTAGCTTTGATTACAGCATGCATTATGCATTAACTGGGATATTGTTTTGATGAGTTAATGCAACATCACAAGACTTTTTTTGATGGCAACTTTTTTTTAGCCAGGCAGTGTATATTTACTATTATTCTATCAAACTAAGAGTAAAATTCTATCAGTGCTGTCTGCAAATTCAGAAAGCATCCATTTTCAGGGATAACTGGGTTAAATTTGACTTGCTTAAAACCTGCAGATCCAGTGCTTAGTTAATCAGACATAAATGGAAATAAACTGGTGAGTAGTACGTTGACTGACAACTACAAAGACAAAAACTTAAATGGGGCCTATCGCAGCTTCACCTATAGTGGATGTTTTTGGCAGTGGGAGGGAACCAATGCAAGCATGAAAACACCCCGGGTCATTAGGTCCCAGGGATTTGAACCTTGTTTATCTACCCTGTCTTGCTTGTATGATGCATATTTAAAAAAAAATTCTACATAGCAGGTTTTCTTCCCTATCCCCATTTTCCTCACAGACGACTGTCTCCTGCTGATAATGTCAACTGAAAGCTTAGCAGGGGCGCCGAGATGACATGATGACCTGTCACACACACATTTATACACGACTGAGTCGAGTCTTGACATGTTCATTCAAAACCTTAAGAGTGAGATTAGATGAGAATATTGACAGTTAACACACACACACACACACCTAAAGAGGTTGGCTGGACAGCTCCCATAGCACTAAATGGTAAACAACAGGTTTAAGGTGACATGTCTGGAATGTAGAAAATCCTCTTTCATTAGGAGCTGCTCTAGCACTACAGGGCAGGTTAGGCCTTCCTGTATGCTGATGAGCTTCCCAGAGGGAACCTGTCATGACCAACTGCATGTGAGAGTATGTGTGTGTGTATGTGTGTGTTAAAGTGGAGGGTTTAGCATGATTAAGTGGTTTAAGCCAGGAGAGATTACATATGGGTGACCACAACTGAATGGTACTGAATTCACCATGATTTGCATAAATCAGTATGTATTATGCAAAAAGATTGTCAAAAGTAATGTTAGCATCATCTTATCCAGTATCTTCCATCTTAACTCATGTTTTTAAATTCTAGGGCACCAAGCTACCAGCTCAACGCAACACTCTGCACCATTTTGCGTAATTTTTTGGAGGGTGTTTTGATCTTTTAATCATCATTGTAGGGAAAAATTTAGTGTTTTATTTAGTTAATTACACAGACAAACTTGAGCCACCTACGTTTGTCAATTTCAGTGGCATGCTGATACAAAAAAATCACACATTGTTCTTCACATTTCAATTACCTGCTCACCTGCAGGTAATGTGTGTGTGTGTGTGTGTGTGTGTGTGTGTGTGTGAATGCGTTTGTCTGCTCGTCTGCTACTTGAGTAGTGACTCAGCGGAGTCACAGGGAGTTCACCCAACAACATTAAAACATGCCAGGACTGTCATATTCGAGCTAATTTACAGGAAAGCTCACACGCGCACACACACACACACACACACACACACACACACACACACACACACACACACACACACACACACACACGCACACACACCCAGGGAACAAAGTTTTCTGTATTTGACATGTCAAACTTAAATATATTTTTAGTTTTCCATGCAGTAGGTGCTAGAGATTTACAGATGTAGGTAGCCGCTGTGGAATAAAATATACCTCTGAATAGCTATAAATGTCCAAAAATCAAATTTTTTTATTCCTTATTCTATTTCCATCCCATTTTGCTAACATTTCCTTGATTGTTCCAAAAATGTATATGAACCACACCAAGTACTAATCAAAACAGAGAGGGGTCAGGGTCACATTTTTGGACAAAACATGAATTTATTTCAGCATCTACCCCGTGTCCCTGGAGTTTTCTGGAAGTCCCGCTGTGAAAGCTGAGAGGGGTTGGGTCTCTTTACTCTGGTCAGGGCTTCGCTCCCCTGGCCCATCCCCATCAAAGGTCTTCTGTTTGGGTGTAAAAGAGTTTAGTTTCTGGGCCTCCCACCACCAGGTTGCATGGTGGCATGGAAAGAAGGTCCCGGAGTGAGCTGCTAAGTGAGCGGGGGCCAAGTGAGAGCCTTGGGAGTGGCTATACAGAGTAGGCTGGCTAATGGTTCCCTCACTGGGGAGAAGAGGAATGCATGCTGGGGTAGAGGAGCGGAGACAGGGCCCTTAAGAGGGATGTATGTGTGCTAATGTGTGTGTTAATTGCAGATGCTATTTGAGGGACGTGTGTGTATGTGTGTGTCTGCGGACTACATTTCCCTTCAGCACCCACATTTTGGGGGACTATGGAGAGATATGCATTCAACACTTCATTCATTATACTCAGTAGTCAGCTGTCATCTGCAGACACACGTCGACACGCACGAGTGCGGATAACAACATGCAGCCGTATCTACAAGATCGTAACCATGTACAGTAAGCTCAGCATGCACATACATCAACACAGTGCTCGACACATTCATATGTAAAGCATGTCACTGATACCATCAGGGTTAGAGGTTTAATTCCTGCTGGGCATACCAGGAAAAAAATTGTATTTACACAAATAGTGGGGTATAATTTGTTTTCTGTTTAGCCTTACAGCATGCAAACCTTATGGAGGACAACAGACAGAAAAGAGATGCAAGTCTAAAGATTTCTGGAAAAAAAAACAAAACAACAACTTGTGGTTATTTAAATTAATTGAAAAACATCATTTTATTGGTCAAAGATCTAAACAATAATTTAATGTCATTACTTTAATACTATTTAATATGGTTTTAAATCATATGACTGACTTATTTTCATCGATGGATGCTGGTAAATTACTTTCTTACACTCTTTCACCTTGAATGAAATTCCACCGTGTATAGAATGCGTAATAAAAACATTTGAAAATAAAAATAATAAATACAAATCTTGTTGCATAGTTACGTGTTCTTCTCTTTACGCTTTTCCTGCTGTGATCTGCTCAAATCCACTGTTTACCTGGAGACCTCTTGCTGGTTCTTAACCCAGAACGGTGTTTGTTACAACGGAGCTCCTCAGCAGTCAGTCGAAGCAGACAGTGCGATGCATTGTCTGGCTGCTAAAGCGACCAGATGCCAGGTGTGTGTGGACACTGGTAGAAACAACCACCCACCAGGGTTGCAGAAGACAAAACCAACATCAATTTGGGAGGATTCGGGATCTAATGTAAGGTGTAAGATAAATGTCACTCACACTTTTGGAGGCATTTCATTTTAAAATCTATGATGGATTCTTGCAAAGCATCTCATATAAATAAAATATACTAAATTATATTTACATGCAACAGTGATCAAGAATTTTGTGTCACGAAATTGCAAAGCTCATTAGAATCAATATTTCTCTCCAAATGAGCACAGTATTGATATGTGACAAAATATATTAAAATATGACACGTATTTGTCCATGCGACAAAGTAACTGCATCTTCACATTCACACACTCATGCATATTTTATGTCATTATCCCCATCTCACCCCGCTCATGTCTGCAGCTCGATGCCACAGACAATAAAAGGAGGAAGGAGTGGAAGGATGGAGGGAAGGACTCGACTCTACTGTGAAAATAAACATGTGAAACAAACACCCAGCTTTAGGATTGGGTTTCACTGTTGAACAACACTGTTGTTACTAGAAGAACCTGGGCAAAATAATGCACAGGATGTAAAGAGATGGTGAGATATCAACATGATTCACTTGAGACAGTCTTTCCCAAGATTTGTGGTGTGGTGCAGAATAAAAAAAAATATGATGAGTGAGCACATGTAATCAGATATGCATAAACACACACACACACACACACACGCACGCACGCATGCATGCACGCACACACACACACACACACACACACACACACACACAAAGTAATATGCATGCAAATATGCACAGAATCAACACAAGCTGGGGTAATTTGATCAGAACCAACACTGGGATAACTGCACACACGGGGTGGGGAAACTGACACTGTCAACACAGTCCTGGGAATCCCCACAGCCAAAATCTACACACACATAAACGAAGCTTGAACATAAATGTATGGTTGTATGACCATGCAAACCTTCGTCTACACTGTTGACATGTTTATATGTTTACATGAGAGCCAATAGGTTATAAACTTCAAAGCAATCAGTATGCAGGACTTAAAAGCTTTCATTGATAGTCATACACCAACATCACAGGCATACAGATGCATTCATTTTTCATTGTGGCTCGCTGCAACTAATTTTCTGTTTTTGACCATGTGTTCCAATCTCTGTCAAAAGCACATCACGAGCTAGGCAGACTATTGGAAGAGCTGCCTAGCAAAGTTTTAGTTGTTTTTATATCTATTTATATGTGTCTGCTTATCAGCCCAGAGATAATGCTTTCATTCCCATGAGATTCCTTGTAAAAAAAAAAAAAAGAACCTAGACTGTTGAAGCAAATCCTTATTGATCCTGTCATTCCCAAAAGCTTTCATTTCATATTTATGATCTTTTCATGAGCTTCAAGAGTATTTTACCCAAGTATTAAATCTCTAATCTGTTCTATTTAACATGACTCCTGAATCATATGCAGCCATGCTACTCTGCAGCCAAGCGACTCTCACCACTCGTACTACTAAAATGTTGAAAATGTTTGAAGTTTCCATGCGTGAGAAAATACAAAGTACTCTTGCTGTTTTCCTCTCACACTCGTCTTCTCTGCCTCACCTGTGCAAAAGGTCCTGGGAACAACACACTAACTCTTGCTCTGAATGACAGCTCATGGCCCCAGGTAGCTAGCTCCGCCTCAAGGTGAGGTCTGACCATCTCAGGTTTCCATCTCAACGCCCCCATTCATCTCCTGCCTCCCTGTCCTCTCTTAGATTTTCACTTAATTCACCTGAAGTCTCCCTGACGACACTGCACGCATGCATACGAATGCAAAGCTCTGCAAAACCTTCACAACATGACAAATTGACACAATAATGCATGTGCACAAACTTGTACATAAATTGCACAACAAATTCTAAACACTCAAACATATTCACATGAACAAGCACACATTTAGTGTGTTAACATGAGTGATAAATCGGATTAAAATCATAGAAACAAAACTGCAGCATTAAAAAAAAACCTGCCACATCCTCATCTGTGTGTGTGTGTGTATGTGTGGTGCCTGAGGTAGCAGGGTTTCTATTACAGCGATGCTTCCTTTCCCAGGTGAAAAGGATGCAGTAAAATCCCACAGCCTCAGGAGGCTAAAGCACCAGTCGCTCCCTAATATGCCCCCACCTGCAACAAGCCTCTTCACTAAGATCAAAATGTGGCAGAACTGCAATGATCAGATCCTGATGACACCTGCACTTCATTTTCGTGCCTGAAAGCTTGCACGATTAAGTGTGCTGGATTAGTTGCAATTCTAATGCTCATTAAAGGGCCTCATCTGATTCCTTTCCTAAGTTTGGATTCTGTTATGTCAAAGGTCACAGAAGAATCGTATATTTGGGAAGAAAAGCCAAAGTGCAACACATTAAGATGAAAACAAAATCAACATCAATCATGTTAGTTTTTTTATTCTGTGGTGAGGAAAGCGCCCATACATATCAAACAGTAAATTATAAAAACATGGAAATGTTACTGGAAGCATGCTGGAAGCCCTTTATGAAGAGTCAGTAAGCATATTATTGGTATAAATTTAAGTAACTAGGCTCCTGGATGGATTAAAGACTCACTGACTTTTTGCACTGCAGGCGGTTTTCATATTCACAGTTTATTTGTGGACAGTGCTGTCATCCCCACAACTCATCTGGAAAAGCTGTCACATTTCTCCTGAACTAGCTTTTACAAAAATATACCAGTTTTGTACAATCATAATTCATTTTAACTCCGTAGTGCTTAAAATGCAATCCCTAAAGTTTACTCATTGAGTAATCTGGATTCCAGCTGCTTGGCTGTTTCAACAAAAGCTTGCCAGAACTATCCTAGCCACTATGTGGACCCCTTAGTCAAACAATTGTTTTAAGTGGCGGAGTCTTTACATTTGATTGAGCCACCTGCATCTGTACAGTATATCTGGGAAGGTACAGACAGAAAGGAAGGAAAGAGAAGACGATGAGGAGTACATGACGATGAGGAGATGCATGTTTTAGTGAGGAAGGCTGGGAAGAGGGGTTACTACTGTGTGGATTAGTGTCTTGGGGTTCTGGTAGAAGTGCTGTATGTGGAGGCCACAGAGAAGGACAGAATGAGCTGTGAGAAAATAAAACAAAAGAGGACAGGGATAATGTTCTCCGTCATTTAAATGAAAGTGCCAAAAAATGAGGTCTGAAATTTGTGTAAATTGAAACGGCCATACTTCAAGCTATTCATTTCCTGTGGTATCTGGGTAAATATTATGAACTGTACTCCAGAATACTAAGCATGCTATCCATCATGAACTCACACAAGCCAAGTTTGAGCTCACTGTTTCTCCAACATAATTAGTTGGAGCATTATAGAAGCTATACAATATAACATGTTACCTAAAACAGGAATCCTGAATTTTACAAGAGGAAGGCATTGAGCCAGAGCTGCACACATCTTAGGAAGTGTTGAATGAAATTCCATTACTCCATTTGATTTATTTTTTTTATTTCTGTATTTACGGTAAGTATTTTGTGTGGAACTAATTATAGAAGAGGTTTTGTGTTACTTTCTTATTGCTTAAAGAATGACTTTACTTGGTTTGCCAGACACTGATATTTCAGCCTGGTCTCATTCCCATGGTGTCAAATACGTTTGACATCAAACATTTGTCATGTCAGGAAATGTAATGACCACGACCAAATGTCACAGATCCTTTGTGAACACCGAGTAGTTTTTGAGCCCAAACATAAAATAGTGCTTCAAATTAATCAAGCATGAGCTAGTCTTTGTGCATTGAAATGCTAAAGGATACCTCATATACAGTAGATATGAGGCAAAGAGAAGCAATTCAATGCGGCGTTACATTGGATTAGCTGGCAGAATGTGCTGCATGTATCTCCAACAATTTTTACTCCTGCATGAACGTAGATGGTTTAAGAAAGGAGCTAACAAGACAAGAAAGATTATGTTATTTCTGGTGTATTAAATCATTGATACAGTAATTCCTCAAATCCAACTATAAAACATATTTCATTTGTTTCTTAAGCTCTTCTTTTCTCTTCAAGTCAGTGGAACTCTGCTGTACTAACAAATCAAAGCAGTGTTGACATCTGGTGGGACATTTTGCATATGCATGGAACAGGGCTTTATAAACATGTAATAACATGACAATCATTTACCCTCCTATTTGCATGGTGGCTGATCTCACCTTCTGCTTGGAGGGGAAGGAGCCCCAGACTTTGGACTGGCTCTGTACCCCCCCCCCACCTCCCCCACAAATATGATATTGTAGCATTCACACGGAACAGTAAGGCCCAGTAAAGCAGCAATAGTAATGCCTCAAAAAAGTTGTGTAAAACAGTTGAGAGAGAGAGAGAGAGAGAGAGAGGCAGAGGGTGGGAAAACTGGGAACCCTCTCTCTGCAGGCCAGCTGAGATGAGGAGAGTGACTGGATGAATTTCTCCCCTCTTTCCAATGCCTGCAATGCTGGCTGCCAGCTGGCCAGACAGAAGCAGAGACTTCTGGGATAGATTTATGTGTAGCGGTGGGTCTAAACTGGCCACACATAAGGATGGCCTCTGAAGAATTAACAATGATTGTTCCAGTCGTTGGGGTATGTGTGCAGGATCCTGGCAGCCTGCATACGTCTGGTTTGCCTTGTCTAAGTCGCTATCTGTCAGAAATACTGCTGCGGACACACATGATGAGAAGCATTTGTAGAGACTCACACACATGCACGCATGAACACAGCCACCTCCTCATCCCCACTTGGCTCTGGAAGAGCCGACCGCAACACATGAAGAGGCTCTGTCGATGCAGTGTGATGACTAAAACTGCTTCTCATGTATCACTCACTTTTCAGCAATGTCTCTTTTTCTGACCTCTTTACTATAGACACCCATCATAAATACCATTGGTGCAAGGAAATCCATTTCCCCCATGTCCTTACACATGTCCGCTAAAATGGAGTAATTTAAATGCTTGTCTAAGCAACAATTTTCATGTCTGAGTATAGCTGGATGAAATGTTCCCAATATGCCCAGTAATCTAACAGCTTCTGAACTGAAGAGCCTGTATTGAATTTGTACACAAAGAGGTGCTCCTCCACTCCAGAAAGAGATTTGTCAGGATTTTGAAACCACTGCTGACTCAGAACTATCCTGCTGACCAGGATTTGTCTGCAGTCGCACATCACGGACTAAATGCCAGGTCATTAATGTTCAATCATCTTCTTAGTTCAGTTCACAGTGTAAGTAATGACTTACTATGATGAAACTGGAATAACAAAAGAGTAATGCATGTGTTTTTTAAATGATGGTGACAAAAGATGGATGGACGATCTATTAAAAAATAGTGAAACAAATTGGAAGTGGCGTCTCATTACCCCATTCACTTTTTAATTTGGGTTTTACAGAGGAAACATGGATGTAACTGTGGTGTCTATAAAAATGTTTGTGATAAATGAGGCACGAATGCATAAATTGACATAAATGAAATGATTTAACAAATTATCTAACTTACTATCTGGTTTCTATATACCTTTAAAATGAACATTGTGATTTGGACTAAATTTTTTAAAGATCTCTACTTGTGTTAAAGAATACATGAATATTTTCCAGGCAAGAAGAAGGGGAAAAATGGATGGAAAATATGGGATGTCCCTGATCTTTCCTGGGTTTCACCAGGTATACTAGAATTACAGAGGCCCATCAGAACAACAGTTGAACTCCTAAGTTCAGGCATGTATCTAATAATTCATCCAAAAACATTTGAAAGCATTCTTTATTTCCTCACCCAAACCACCTCTCTAGGGACAGACGCCTTTCTGATGGTGCAGCAGAGAAACAGCCACCCTTGATGATGTCACACTAATATGGCCGAAGAGAGTTTATAAACTACAATAAACAGTTGGATATGGCATTGGTAAACTATGTGTTCCCTGGCAACACCAAGGAAGGAAAGTCCTGATGATGAGGGCCATGGTTCAAACTCTGTATTCCTATTTTCTCCATTAGTTAGTGACTTTGATTTAATAACTCCTCTTGATCTTTCTCTGTAAGTCTCTCTTTACACCTTCAATCTGTCGCTATGAAGCACAGATACCGTTTATGTAAAAAGATCAAGAACCAATAATGTAATAACATAATTTCAGTGCAATCCTGCAGAAATGGACATGATTACATTGACTAATTATTGCAAATACCATCTGACGTGTGCCATTTAACAAGTATGGGCAGCCCTGATTTATGGTGCATCTACAGCGTGCAGACAGGAGTACGGTCGGACACAAATCACAAACTGTGATCTGTCAAAGAACATCTGAGGGATCCTGAACTAAACTGATCATTAAACACGAGCAAACACATACTCAGAAACTCTAGCGGTTTTCCAGTGGAGTAGAAATAACATTATGCTGCTAACTGTACATAACAAATTGACTGCCAATTGTCTCTGGAGTACCACATGGCCACCTACAGCTACTACGGTTGGCTACCTGGCGGAGTGACATGAGTATCGGGTTAGCAATTGATTGGGTGGTGTGTGGTGGAACAGATGGAGTAGAGAGGAAGTGTATTCCCAGGAAAGCACAACAAACCACTGGGTTTTTCCACAAGCAGGTGAGGTGGACACACACACACACACACACCTCCCTAACAAGACAATTCTTGAACCTACCCCTCTCCCTCCCTCTGACTGGCTTAGGCTCTTCCTGGTTTTCTCTCCAACCCTCATAAGCTATTTGGTTCTGCATAGATCTTCATTATGTTTAATTACCATCTCAGGTTTCACTGGAATGAATGCACATGTGAATAACTGTGTGTGTGTGTGTGTGTGTGTGTGTGTGTGTGTGTGTGTGTGTGTGTGTGTATCTGTGCGTATGGAGGTTGGTTCTTTTTCTTTCCTGACTCTAAAGTCATGTCTTATCTGCAAAGTAGGTTAAAATTAATCCATTCAAGAAAAAAATCAGAATTGACACACTTTCCACTGCGAGATTTACACTGAACTGAAAGAATCAAACTGTGACTCTGCTGTGCTTCAGTAAGATTAATGACATCACTGGCTGACCAAAGACAAAGCATGGCTGCCATCGCTAAAAAGGAGTTTCAATGATTAGGCTCCATGTTCAGGAGAAAGTAAGACTTTTAATTGCAAAGGTCATTATTGACCTTTAATCTCCCATTATGCTCCTTGTAGTCACTTCAGTGTCTCCACAAATCTGTTCTTTAAACTCAGACTTACAGGTGTGATATTCTTCAGGCTGAATGATTGATTGATGTTTAGCTGGGGGTCTGTGAATCATTTGCTATGCATAGTTTTACAGCCCAATACTAAATTTGATGTACAAATCAAAGCTCAGACACATTGCTTCCGCTGGTTTCATCAGCAATATAACCTTCATGATTTTGCTAAATATTTATTTATTGACGATATTACCGAAAATTACCGAAAATATTGCTGAACATTACTGGATAGAAGTTTTATCTGCCACAAACAATCCAAGCCAAGCTTCTAAAAAGAGCCGTATCTCTTTGGTGAACTTTAAATACATTGATATTTATATAAAAAAAAGCAAACAAAAAAAAAGGACCGCCATCTGCAAAGCTGTTTTTCCTCTGCAAGAAATGTATTACATGGGAACCATAAGGGGAGAAAAAAAACAAAGGCAACTGAAAACTGAAAATGCCACTGGGACAAGCATATAAATTCTATGTGAAATATTCCTTTCTACAGATTTCTCTCGTTTTTGGGTTGGTATGGGGTAGCTTGTGTAACCTCCGGAAACAGGTAGCCAGTCATTGGGGCTGTACTCATGAGTACATTAGTATTCTTCTCTATTCCTTTTTCTTTTCTTACTTTCTGCAAACAAATGAATGCTACATGTAGAAGAACATGATCTCTCAACATCCTTCCATCCACAAAGCTGCAACTCAGACAAGCGAATCACAAAAACAAACCTTTTACACTGCAAGAACAACCCAAATCCCTTTCTGTGCTGAGGTCTGCGGTGGTGGCTTTATTCCCTTCTCCACTGGTTGGTCCATTCGGTCTGCAGCCAGCTGTCTTTTATTAATTTGTTTGAGATATGGATATATTTTACCTTTTATAATACATCTGTGAAAAATGTGCCTCTCCTAGACATCTCTTTTGAGTGTGCAGCCCACTGTGTTGAATTCTTCTTTGCAGCAGAGACCTGTGGGAGTTTACAAAATGTGCCATGAAATCCAGCTGCTGCGGGCACGCCAAATATCTCTCACCAGATAACAACATGTATCTGCACTGTTGGTGCACTTACAGCCTCAGAAGCAAGGGAATGTCTGGAGTTGTTCTACAATGTGAAAGGGGAAAATTCACAGGTGTCAAACTATAAACTAGATGAAAACGGCTCATTTTATGCTATCTGGGCAGGTAAAGCAGAGAAATGAACGATGGATTGGGAAAATAATCACACACCAAAATCTGTCCCATTGCTACTCAAGGTGCACCAGTTTGACTTACCCCAATCCCTCCCTGAAAAACACCCCCTTTCCCACAAATATAAAATGATTTGATTTTTTTTTACCTGAAGTGACTTCAACATGCATCGTGACGGAGAGAGCAAGGTTTCCAACATCCTTTGGGTGAAATTACAGCAATTTATATGACAGTAATAAATATTGATTAAGTATACCATGTTACTATATTACTATATTATTTTATGTTCGTATATTTGTTCTGTTTCCTCAAAGGTGACCCTTAGGCTCTGAACTCTTGGTCATGTTCGTGTTCAGGGGTCACTACCTTAGTAGCTTAAATCCATGAGTAATCTGTGTCAAGGAAATTGTTTCCAGGTGTGTTAAAGACACTCCAGAACTACCGGGCCTCATATTAATGGTTTGCTGAAACACTCAACTAAACAAACAACAGCTAACTCACCTCATTCTTGGCTGGAGATGTCGCTTCATTCGGTAGCAGATGTGGTAACTGTCATTAGCTTATGTGATTATACCATAATCACTAATGGTTACGACATTACTGTGACAGCATTAGTGCTACAACACAAGTGCAGAACAGTGTCTGTAGAAATTAAATTGCCTTTCAACTTTTGCTGAATGGCGTCGCCATGAGGTTCTTCTGAATCTGGATGCTTCCTATACGACACTGGCATACAACAATGATTTGACCAGATAATCCTATACTGGGATACAAAAACACACAACTCACAAAAGTCTTTCTTTATACTATTGGCACTATTTAGTGGACATAATTTCATTGCTGGAGTACAGACACAAAATAAATTTGGGTCAGATAATTGGAATGTGTCTTCAGATTTACCCTTTAAAATGTCTGAGAGCCACAAGTCAAACCAATGACATACTACACTAACCTCACACATCACCAGTCAAGGAAATGTAGACCAGTGGCTGCTGGTTTTATAGTGAAGAATGTTAGTTTGGTGCCAGTAGGGTCGATGTACAGTGGATCTAAAAGTGGATGGGGATGAATGCCATATAATTTGCTAATATATCCTACAGATAGATAAATAACAGGAGATGAAATGAGAAACTATTTTTCTGCTGGTTGCCCATGTTATCCTAGTTAATTTTTAATGAAGAATCTCCACTTTCCATAAGAGCATTCATTGTTATGAGGTTTCTGCCTATTGTTTTTGTTGTTGTTGTTGATTACGTTGAATGCATCCAAACATTTTCTGCAAATTCAGCTGTCACTCTTTTAAGTTAATTTGCTTCGGGAAAATTTTACTAAAAGTCTTGGAAGAGTCTTCAATTAATGAAGCAAACATTAAGTTGTTCTAAGGGCTAAATCAATCATTTTCATCCACTCTTAGCTATACCTCTTAGCACAACATTGCTCTAATTAAAAATACTTGTTCCTCACCCAGCTCCTATTCAAATGTGTAATTAATGAAAAGAAAACATAGAAAAAGAAAGGACATTTTCTGGATTAATAACTTGGTTGTTTCCTAGCGTAGGTGAATTCCCCCTCAGCTCCAACTTCCTTTCTCTGCTTGACAAAATGGTGTTAGTCTGGGGTCCCTGTGGGACGAACATGATATTGTCACAAGATATGTTTAAACATACTTTGCGTGTGCATACATGAGTCAGCAAGGTGGATAGACAGGTCTGCATATTGCACCTTTCCATTTGTGTGACTGTGCCAACTACAGTACAGTATGTCTGAGTGAGAGATCTCGTCAGTGTTCAACGATGAATGTGGATAAAGATTTTTTTTGTCTACAGTATACTCCCAGATGTGGCAACCGCACCCAAAAGCCCCGCTGTCAATCACAAAGACCAACTGGGGGTCATGACCCGGGAACAGGAAGAGGCCTTTCAGTCCCAGACCCGATCTCCCAGCACTACTCTGGAGGTAATCATAGAGATGAATCTGGGTGTTTAACTTACTCACTCAACATAATTTTTTAAGTTTTAATTTGCTCCTGGCTTCCATGATCGTCTTCAATCAATACAAGCCTATTATTTCAAACGGTACGTAAGAGCTGCAGCTGTTCGTGGTAAAATAACTTCTCTCTGTGCCCAAAACTACACGCCACTTTAAACATAATTAGTTATGGAATACTAGACATTTTGAAAAGGTGCCTGAATCAGCAATTCCTGTGTTTTTCTTTTACAAATCACAAGATTGCAGAGCACTTATAATACATTAAAGTTCCTAACAGTACTCTGTGGAATGCATGACATAGAGTAGAGGAAACCATAAAGGTGAACTGGTGCATAGATATAGAACCAGAAGTGCTGTTTACTATTGATGGATTTGGAAGATAAATGTCTCAAAAGCTTTTTTAGTACCCTGTTTCTAACATTTACATTACCTCATTGATAATGTACCTACCCATCTCTCTGTATCTACTTATCTATCTATGATAGTCGCTGTCTTAGGAATGCTTGGAAAAAGTTGGAAAACGAAAGTCATTACAAGAAGGAAAAGAAAGACAACTGAAACGGAGATTTTTTGAAGGAGCTGTGGCCTCGCTCAAGAAAATCTGCTCGCTGCTGTGTGACTTCACCTGACTGGGGAGGCATTAGACCTGTTGCCTTGGTGCAACATAAAAAGTTACATTTTCTCTTCTGAGAGATTTGTAATACAGTGGTACCTCTACTTACGAAGCTCTCTTCATACAAAATTTTCAAGTAAACAGGAAAATATTGCCTCTTGTTACGACAGGAATTTCAGCATACGAAAGGTAAAAATACAGTACGGGCTGCTGCTCGCAGCTCCCCAAGTTTCCTGAACGCAACATTCTTACAGCTTCTCTGCCATTCGCTATTGCCTAGCATCTTCCTGGCATCCCATTGGCTAAGAGGGACCTCTACCGTATGTGTCTATGTGTATAGATAGACAGGTGTCTATGCAGCGTCCTCGTCATTCGGCCCTCGACCCATGCGGTGTTCTGATAGTTTTATGTAAATATATTAACTTTTAGAGTATTCACTATGGACCCCAAGAAAGTGATGGAGAAAAGAGGAAAAGATGAAGAAAAGAGTTTTTTTGTCCATACAAACAAAGCAAGAGATAATAGAAAAGTATGAAAAAGGGATGCGTTTGGTTGATTTTGCCAAAGAATATGCCCGTAATTTATCGACAATCTCCACGTTATTAAAACAAAAGGAAACCATAAAACACCGGGAGTTTAAGGCATTGCGTCGGTGGTTGGAGAAGTTCAAAAGGAGGACTGGAATTCACCCTGTTGTTTGGCATGAGGCAGTAAGCTCATGAACCAAAGAGGGCAAAAAACAATGAGGACAGCAGTTAAAAGGTAAATGACCCATCCTTTTTATTCTTTGTTTTTTACATTATGCACAACTCTCATTTATTGTCTAATAATCTAATTGTAACATTTGTATTTGTATTTGTTACATGTTTTGATGCATTTTTATGCTTTATAAAACATTTATGTCTGAATTTTGGGGGTCTTGGAACGGATTAGGAAAACGCGGATTACATGGAAAACGCGTCTCTACTTACAAAGTTTTCGACTTTAGAAATTTCTTCCAGAACCAATTAATTTCGTAAGTAGAGGTACCACTGTATATGACTATGAACTTATTCTGAAGATGAAATGTAAATGTTACGGCTTTCATATATAGCATCTTTTCAGTATGACTGAAAGCATTTGCTGCATTGCACATCCTCAGCTTTCTTGAAAAGGCTACTACAATCAGTAAAGACAGAGGAAAAAGCAGTAAGAACAGATTTTCTTCCCTGATGCACTATTTGTGCATCAGTGGATCCAAGTTTTCTGGCTTTTTTGAGCATCCAGATACGTAATAAAGTACGTGAACGCTTGACAGAGAGAGTGCGAGAAAAGGAACAGAGAGACAAAAACACATGTAGTGTGTTTGTCTTAGAGCCAGTAAATGATATATACGTCCGTGTGTGTGTGTGTGTGTGTGTGTGTCCTGGCACGTGTGAGGTGGTGTGTGGGCGTCAAGAGGGAAAGCTCATAAAACCCATGATCACACTGATGAGGTCACGGGGAGTGAAACCGGAGAAAGCCTTTCATTTCCTGTCTCATTCCATTCCTCTGTCTCCTTCTTCCATTCATCCATGTCTTCTCTCTTTGCTCTTCATTTTTTTAAACAATGATGTCTAAAACCAAACTTTTTTCATCCCCTACCTTCAGTTTTGTTTTGTTTTTTGCTGACAGTGGAAAACAAGAATACAGGGACATTTTTGTGACTCTTGTTTGCACTCATCATAAACTCATTCTTGGCTCTGATGTTAGAAACCTTCATTTTTTTCTGTGGTTTTTACCACCAGTGTACTGTGTTACTAAGACTTGAATTTCAGTATTTTCTGTTTTCAGGAACTAAAGATGATTTTTACGATGCCCGCCAAGAAGTTTATGGTTTCACTGTCATCTGTTTGTTGGTTTGTTCATCTGTTGGCTGGATTATATAAAACAACTTGACTTATTTTCATGAATTTCATCATAGTTAATCCAAATTAAATAGCAGGTTATGGATTTTTTCCAATAATTATATCTATTAAACATAAAATCACAACAGATTATCTTTAGGGTTAAGGTTACTACAGTAATTGGACTTTGGTGTATCTATTTATACATACACATATAATATCACAGAAAGGTGAGGTGATATCCACAAATATAGTGTTATATTTTACCAATGATTCAACACCAATAATGATCTATATTATTTCATATTACTGTTACATGATCAAAGAATTGTTAGAGATCTAAAGAAAGACATTGATTTCTCCACTCTGCTTCCTTGTAAAGTCATTTTAAGTCAAACCCTGCAGTCAGTGGGTTAACTCAAAAAGAAATATTCATCTTCACATGCCCAAGAAAACAGATTAATGTGGAGAACAGATTAATGTGGAGAACGTAAGGATAAAACTAAAACAGTGAGAGAAATCAATGTTATACACATCTATCTTTGGGAAATCTTCATTCTGAATGTGCTACACGTCTAAATGGTTCTTTTTTGGAACCGCTATCACTAAGTTCCTGGCCCTGGCAGTGGCTGTTACTGCTATGATTTGACACACAGTCTTGACATTCATCCACTTTGAGTCGGTTCATCCTACATCTGACCAAAGTTGTTATGGATAAGGGAAAGTTTTATTTATTTATTTATCATTTAAACCTATACGCAAGTTTGTTTCTTGCTGTTTGTTTTAACAGGCAGTCTGAGACATAAGGTATAAACTTTTCCTTTCTCATTGTTCACCTTGCATTATGCATTTATTAGCTGGGAGAGCCATTCCCTCCTCCTACTATGTGGAATTAAGAGTTAAGACCATTTCATTTCCACCTGTCTTCACGGCTGGATCTTGACCAAAGATGACAGACAGCTCTGCACGGCCACTTGGAATTTTTGTTATTTTAACTTTTAGTAACCTAGGACAACAATTGCTGAGATGTTTTTATGAGCAAGAGTGTGAAACACATTTGTTGGCTAACCATCAATTTTCTTCACATTTCACCAAATCCACCAGTCACACCTGAGCTCACTCCATAACACAACAGTAGAGCAGCATCGCACTGGAGGAAAACAACTTAACAACCACTCCTGCTGTTACTCCTCTTATCATGGGCTCATCACTGGTCAACATTGGACACAAACTCTGAGGGCCAGCAGGGGCTGGCTGCCAGATTGCCTGTCCCATCTGTGTGCTCACGTTTAGTACAGGGAGGAAAATTAAGGGCGGGAAAAGCAAGAATGAAGCTGAAGGAAGCTGTGTCTACTTGTATGAATGTATCTGTTCCCTAAAACAAAAACACTGGATGCATTAAAACAGGACATGCTGCCAAAAGACAGTAGATCAAAACAAGCACAAGACAAAATGATGACAAAGTGAGTTAATGTCAAATAAAATGGGCCACACTGATTAAAAAATTGAATCTCCTATGGAAAAATGAAAGACAATGAAATACAGTATTGGAGTCCAGCCTATGTGTGTGTGTGTGTGTGCATCATTCTCAGATCATCACTAAGCAGGCTGCCACTTGTGATTTATCTTGATTGAACATCTATTTGTGTTTATGTGACTAGAACATATTCTATTTGTTTCCCCAAGGGGAGAAAGTGAAGCGGCAGCACCAACAGTGATTAGGTATTCTGCATTCAGCGTAACGTTTAGCACAGGGGACCTCAGGCTCTCTCTGAACTATATTTCATGTATTTTTTTATTTATTCCAGTTTCATAAAAACAAATTAGATAATGTGGATTGGGAGTCTGGGATTAATTTCAAAGCAGCTGATTAGTATGTGTTTGCATGTGTATGTCCTGGGATAATTGTGTCTGGGACAATGCCTAAAAAGCCTTCAGGCTTTACTGCAGTCTGGGAGATAGACCCCCCCCCCACACACACACACACACACACTCCTCCTACCCTCATTTCTGACCACCCCCAACCTCCCCTCAGCCAACCCATACTGTTTTCACATTTTCCTATTATGTGATAGAAAAACTTGTTCTTTAACTGGTGTCCTCTTTCCTCTTTCCATGATTTAACACATCTGCTCCTCTATTTCTCCCACCTTCCTTTTCTCCATCCTCGCTTTTTCCATTCTCATCCACGTCCCTCTTCTCTAATGTGAATCAAATCACAACACCAACTGCTAAAATATGACTTTTTTTTGGTTTTTGACACTATGTACCCAGAGATATAGTGGAAATATTTTTATTATGAAATTCTTCAGCTGCTTCAGTCAAGTACCCACGAACAAAGACCACAGAATCTGCTTGGATCAGCAGAACATTTGTAGTTGAAGGTGTGTCAGTATTTGCATTAAATTTAAATAATATATTCACAAAAACAAAAAGAAACTCAAGTGTGATCCTATATGCGCCACTGCTAAAAGTATTACCATGAACCATGCTATTGGAGTTGCCTCTACTGGGCAGTAAACAGTAATAATGCACAAATAGAAAACCAGAACGTTTGTACAAGTCATAAACTCTATAACAATGAGTAGTGTTCAATGCACTCCCACAATCAGGAAGTCTGCCAGCTATCAGGAAGATTGTCATCTGTTTGTCTCCAGGCCAGAAATTGTTTGATGTTTGATATTATTTCCCTGGACTTCCAGCAGATGTTCTGAGATGGAATATTTAAAAACTGAAATAAAAAATAAATAAATCTTTTTTTTTTCAAATGAAAATTTCAAATAGGCCAATTTCTTCTGTCTTTTTATGGGCTGCTAGTTAGTATTCAGTATTCAAATAAGAACCACATTAGCTGTCATACAGAATAACTTGATCGATTTATATCTCTGTAGCTTTGAGTAATTTTCTGTCATAAATCTAAGTCTTAAATAACGGAAATTAACTTTACTGCAGTACTCTGATCAGATCTAGACCAATCCGTCCCCTCTGAGGGTCCACATTCAGAACCCGGACCTCCACACGTTCCCCGGGTCCCAGGGCCAGACTGCGGCGGCGCTGGCTGGCAGGCAGTTTGTCAAGGGTGATGTTACTTTTGTGAATGAGGCCGGAGCGGCCAACGCCGATGTCTACGAAAGCCCCGAACAGAGTCGTGTTCTCCACTCGGCCCGTCAGCATTGCACCCACCTGCAGATCACTCATTGACACAATGCCTCGTTTAAAGTCCGCCTGCCCAAAATCTGGGGATTGTAAAAAAAAAAAAAAAGAGAGAGAAAGGCAATATCAAAAATATGAAATGACTTTATCTCTTTTTAATAGACGGGAAATATATGACTAAACTAGTGCAGAGAGAACACAAATATTTGGCATCGGAAAAAAAGGATTGAGGAAAACAAATGGATTCACAAAAGCATGGTGTAGGGCATAAATGACAAATAGATATTACACTTCAAGCACCAATCAAGTATCTGCATTGGCAAACATCCACGTTTCTCATCATTCTGTTTCAACTCTTTCCACATATTCATGAGAGATTGTTTTCTTTTCTCTAGCATTAACACAAACAAGGAAGGCTTGCACCCCAGGAAATAGTCCGGTCCAATTATCCTCCCCACAGCACTGATTTCATGCGGTAGCCTCAACCCATCTGTTTACTCAGCTGAGCACTGGGTAGGAATCCTAGTGCAGAGTGCTGCAACCCAATAAGGCCAACCTGAGAATGAACCTTGAAGTGAAGAGTTAGCCAACACTGACTGGGGATCCAGACCCTGCTATTTTCTCCCTGTATACAGTACAGGTTGACAATCAAGTATCAAGACACACAGCGCTAGTTTGCGTATACCTCACCAGTCCTGATGCGGTACACTGCTATAAAGACTTTTCAGCACTTCTGTTTGGTCTAAGACCAACAGGCCAACATAATTTGTCCTGTTTAAGTGAATTTATTTTTTAATAATAATTCTAAAAATTTTCCAGATTGTTCCCTCTCTTGTTCGTTTCAAAAAGGAAGTTCTCAAAGGCTATTTTCTCAAAATATAAGCTTAGTTAAACGTTAAATTCCCAGGACCAGAACTACCTCCTCCTGTATTTCATACACCATTTTCATTTTCATTTCGAAATATAGACTCGTATAAACTGAAGACAAAATTCTTCTTGAGGAAAACAAAATTGAGCTAAAGAAAAGTGGTTTTTGACTGCGTATAATTTTATGGGTGTGTTTACGCTCGACTGAAGGTATGAGAATTGTATTAAAGAGAAAAGCGGGGTCTTTCTGCATTTGTGTATGTGTGGCTGTAAAGATATTATGTCCAAAAACACAGTCTGCTGGAGCCATCACACCATAGCGTTAGCGTTTCTGGGCTGTACGGAGGAAGGGTGAGCACTGTCAGATGCTATCAAGTTACACTGCCAGGACATGCCGATTATAATAATGGCAATAGAAAAGCCTGTGTGTGTTTTAACTAGCAAACCAGTCAAATAACTCGGCAAAATACAAGTTAAACTCTGTACCAGTCAGCGGGGGCCTATAAAGGACACTGTGAGAGAAAGATGAGAGACTAAGAGAAGTTACTACGACTGCTTGGTTGCAGATTCATGCCGTCTATGAAATTTATATGATTGTAAACACAGAGAGTTCTGTGTTCAGTGACAAGATCTCAACACAGAAACACATTTGTAGTGATACAGATGTTTGGCACAGATATGAAAGATCTGGCTGTGGTTTGGTTCAATTTAGATTCCTTTAAATTGATTAAAAGGGGTTTCAAATGAACAATGCATGAAAAAAAAATTGAAATTCATGCCTCTGCATTTTCCTTTTCCTTAGATTTTTTTTCTTCTTTTATTCATGCCTGTGTTCTTCCTAAATTTCATGACATAAAGTCTATTTAGACTACAGACAAAAAAAAAAAAAGCTGATCAATATTTCAGCTCAAGTTTAAGAAGCAGATTCTTACTTTGTCGCATGTCAAACCCTGGAGGCTGCGTCAGGCCATCTATGACGAGCTTTAGTGTCTCCGGGGTGGTGTTGACTGTCCTGGACAGTTCATCCATGCTGCTGTTCCCCACTTTCCTCTCCACATGTTGTCGCAGGCTTGCACTTCCAATCTGGTCTGGATTTCCACCCACTATGGACAGAAATCTGCAGGGGAGAGGAGATGGTTCAATAACATTAAAAGCTTTATCAAGGCTTGATAGGGACAATAAATAAATAAAACTTCCAAATGGTACAATTTCTTATTGCATTTAATATATTTATAAAGTGCGGCACGGTGGTGCAGTGGGTAGCGCTGTCGCCACGCATCAAGGCGGTTCCGGGTTCGTGTCCCGCTCTGTGTGCAGTTTGCATGTTCTTGCCATGTCTGCGTAGGTTCTCTCCGGGTTCTCTGGCTTCCTCCCACCTCCAAAAAAAACCATGCGCATCAGGTTGTTTGGTCATTCCACATTACCCGTAGGAATGAGTGTGAGCGTGCATGCTTGTTTGTGTCTCTGTGTGGCTCCACGGTGCACTGGCGTCGCACCCGGAGTTGCCCCCGCCTCATGCTTTAAGCCAGCTGGGATAGGCTCCAGCTTCCCACGACCCCCCACAGCAGATGAAGCGGTAGACGATGATATCTGTAAAGTTTTGTCAGTTCAGCTGTGAACAAACCATCTCATGTAGTAGCCAGCGAAGAGCTGGTGCCTATGATTGAGTTTTAATAGTGAGCCTTTCTAGCTGGGTTAAAGCACCAGCACTACAGCATTGACTGACAGGCAGATCTGGGCTTATTGGGGAAGAGAGACGAAGACAAACAAAGAGAGGATGCAGGGAGAGAGGGAAATACAGTCAGATCAAGAAGACTGATGTGGAAAAGAAAAAATAAAAGAATAAAGATAGCAAAGAATCAGGAAGTAAGGAAGTAAAATGAATGCAAACCCTCGGCAAATGTAAATGAAGGAACAAGGAGCAGGGGGAAAGGAGAGAGGGTGGGAGAGGTGTGGGAATAATTACACACAAAGTCATGAGCAGCCAAGTCAGGGCTTTATGTACTAAAAGCACAAAAATACACATTTACTTTACCCCCTATTAGATCAGGTGAATCCACGGAGGGCTGTAAACACCCTCACACCTAGTCGCATGGAGCTGCCTCCACTTTGCTAAGGTTGGACTGTTTGTCCATCTGTCAACTGCCTGGAAAACTCTCCTTCTATTCCTTTACTGTAACAGGATGTCCCACCTCCAAAATGTCTAGACGGTTGGTCAAGCTGCACCATTTAAAATTCATCGAGTCTGAGATTTAACTCCAAACTAATTAGGTCGTCTACAGTATAAACAGACTGGCATGAGCACCAGTAGCACATAGGAGTTATGGGAGACAGTTGACGTGTCAAATGGTGCATACAGCATGTACTATTTAGAATTGGCGCTTTCCACGGCTAGTGATAAAATGCATTTGCCACTATGCATGTGTTCATGTGTGCACCAGCTGGGTCGCGTCCATGATGGATGTCGCTCACTGGCAGCCTGACGCCAAACCGGCTCCACAGCTGAACCCCCCCTTCCCCACCCCCTATGATGGACACAACAGGTGGAAGGCAACATATAAGAATACACACATACAGAAACACACATACACACAAAGTTAATTCATACAGCGCTGGCAGAGGCAGGGACAGTGCGGATGTAACTGGACACAGTTTGTGTACAAATGAGACAGCTGTGAGCGGAAAGGCCCCCGCCAGCAAAGTCACTATTTACCATCCAACAGAGGGAGACAAGCTGAATTATCCCTGAATTATCCCTTAACACCAGCGGGCCGGATCAGCACAGAGTAGAAGCCAGCCTAGTGTTCTGAGACACATGTCAGATTACCCCCCGCCCCCAGTTGGAATCCAGCTTGAGACCTTTGCTGCTGGTAAATCCCACTACTGTCTTACACATCCTGTCTTTCTCTACTATGTAGAAATTTGTTAAAGTGTCAAGAAGAAAGACAATCGGAAAAAAAAATCTGAAAGTGAAAGGAGGTTGATCATATTGGGTTCTCATAAATTATGAGTCTAATCTAAGGGGAGGGGGCTGAAGGTGAAAACGATGTTGAGTCAAGATCAAGTTGAGTCCTGGCTCCAGATCTTACAACAGTTTCGGTAGGTTCCACTTTCAGGTTTGTGTGTATGTGGCTGTGTGTGTGTGTGTGTGTGTGTGTGTGTGTGTGTGTGTGTGTGTGTGTGTGTGTGTGTGTGTGTGTGTGTGTGTGGGCTGTGAAATAGACTTTATCCAGGCCCACAGCAAGAATCTACTCTGTCTAACATTATAGCAGCATTGAGCCTCGACTGTTATGCATCAGAGAAAGATCCTTCAGAGTAGACCCCCTCCAACTCTGAGCTAGGATGTCATTCATAGGACTGTGAGCTAGAGACACCAGCAAGTCAAATTTATTGATTTGACCAAAAAGCTCCAACAGTCAATCCTCCACAGCTGAAAAAATATGAGTGCCTTAGCTGTATTTGCATTCCCAGATTTCCGAAACAAAGGTGGACAAATTTTGTGATTTTATTTTTTTTGGACTGTGTGTGTGTGTGTGTGTGTGTGTGTGTGTGTGTGTGTGTGTGTGTGTGTGTGTGTGTGTGTGTGTGTGTGTGTGTGTGTGTGTGTGTGTGTGTTGTATACGGTTACAAAAAGAGGGTAATGTGTGGGCTGTAAGCAGTAATGGAGGATCCAGTTTCACTAATGTGATGAACATGATATTCCCCACACATCATAAAATCACACACACATGCACGCACAGAAGCAAACACACACAAAACAAAATTCCACCACAGTTCTCCCTCCATACTTTTTGTTTTCATCAGTTGTAGATGAGAATGTGAGAGTAAAATGAGTCAGCTCAGTGATTCCCTGAGAGCTTATGCTGCACTCAGTCTGAGATTTCATTTGTTTAGAGAGGAGAGGGGTCAAAAGCATCCAAAATTAATTAACTGAATAAAGTATTTTCCAGAATAATAAACTTCCATTTCAAATCAACCACCTCGAGGAGCAACCACCATTCTATGTGGCTTTCCTGCCTCATCATCAGACCTCAACTCCACAAGCCATGTTGTTCAACCTCCTTAAGGGACGTAACATATTGGAAATACCACAAGACACACTTTAGGATATATTTAAAAAAAAAAAAAAGATCTCATATTCTGCTAGACTTTGTCAAAAATGAAGTCTTGAAATAGTAAAATAAAGAAACTGTGGATTTGGCAGAAAAAAACAACCGACATGATAGAAGTACTCACAAACCCACAAACTTGGTTACTTAGATGAAGATACACAAGAAACTTGATGTCTTCACACATCTATACAGAGGGACACACCCACTCACACACGCAGTGAGCCCATTAAAGAGACATCAACATACTGGGAGTGATGGTTTGAGCCACTGGTGTCAGGACTTATGTAGACTAAACACAGCTGAGTGACGACAGCTGCAGCAGGGAGGGTTCTCCCTCTATTTCTCCGTCTGTGTGTTTCTCCCCGTGTGTCACAGGGCATGGAAGCCTCTGACACATGTTGGGCGCGCTTTTAATATCAGCATCAGCAGATAATGATCACCTCTCACTCCATGAAGCACACACACTCACACACACCACACACGCACACACACAGATGAACGCAGGCAGCAATGTATTTCATGCCTGTGCAAATCGAATCAGATTCTTGAGCCATCACGCAAACATCTCAACCCTTATATAAATGTCATACATTCAAACTTGTAGATTTATTTAATCCCATACAAATATTTTATACACACACATACATATAATTGGTAGTGATGGTTGTTGAATGAGCTGTACCTCTCTGCCACATGGTAGGACTCAGGGTGTATACAGGTCTGGTCCAGGGGGTTAAACGAGGACGGTATGTTGACACAAGTCTTTCCTTTGCTGGCTTTCCCCGCTGGTTTCTCCAGCACCGCCGAGGCAGGACGAGACGAGGACAAGGCACTGTTCGGACATAAACCAAAGGGGTTTTAAAATAGAGAGAAAGTCATCGGGAGCTTTCATGTAAAAACACATTTCCTCAAATTACAAATATAAATCTAATAATATTTATTATTATTTAACATTTTGTTGCTATGTTGCACTTTGAGAAATTTCACTGCACTACAATGTTTTTTTCCATATGAATGTATGTATTCTATTAATTCTGTGTGTGTGTGTGTGTGTGTGTGTGTGTGTGTGTGTGTGTGTGTGTGTGTGTGTGTGTGTGTGTGTGTGTGTGTGTGTGTGCGCGTGTGTCTTGGCCCTTAATACTGTACCTTGAATGAATTGTCGCTGATGAAATTCTTCACCAGATGCAGACTAAATTTGAGATCTAGTTTTCAAAAAACTTGACAAATTTAAACTAAAACTGCCTAAATGGCCAGACAGCACTCCATGAGTGAGAGAAAAACAAGATTTTCTGTGATTTAATTTGACATGTAATAGAGATTTAAGAAAGGAGGCAATGAAAAACAGAAATGGACATTTATTTGTGCTTGAATGTTCATGTAGAAATAGCGTGCATTTCAGAGATTACCTTGTTGGCAGGTTGATTCTAACGAAGCCAGCACACTGCTGGAAGGTCTTGGGCCCCATGCCTTTGACCTGTTTGAGCTGCTCCCTGTTAATGAAGGGACCGTTTTTCTCTCTCCACTCTGCAATACTCCTGGCCCTGCCTGCATTCAGACCTGCTACATGCCTGGGAGATCAAACAAATGTAAATGACAAATGATAGTAGGTCATACCAGATTCCTAAAACAGAGAATCTAGCAGAGAGTATTGTACAGTTGGTGCACTAACGGTAAAATGAGCAGGGGTAAATCAAAAGAAGCAGTTCGCTGGTATCTAGTAAGTATGTCACTATGTCTAGTTTTGGCTAAGCAATGAAAAGAGGCGACTTGAAACTCAATTAGGTCTGCTCTGTTAATGTCCACAGTGACTCACTCACACACGGCAGTGTCAACACTCAACATAATACCTCAGTCATCAACACGTCTGTGTGTGCTTAATGTGTCTGTGTTGGTACCTGAACTACTGGCAGGAATGGAAAAAGCTCACTTGCAGAGCAGACGTATAAACAGATGACCTGATGCCTGCTTTTCAGCTAATTCCAGCTCGTTTCACTGTTTGCATCTACCGTGTATGAGTCTGCACGCACTAAACTTTAAATTTTCTGTACTTCTGAAATAATTTTGCGCGTTACGTATCATAACTACGTGTCGGCATGTATTCTGCAAAAGATAAATGCAAAATCATGTATACATGTTGAGTGAATGTGTGCGTGTGTGTGTGTGCATCTACCTTACCTAATCCCCTATGCTGATTACAACCAGTAAGTAAAATCAGGGTGTAGTCTCAACAGAAAGCTAGCAGTGTACACCTGTGTGCGTGTATGTGTGTGTGTGTGTGTGCGCGCGCGCATGTTCTCATTGAGCATCCGCCTATGCAAGTGTGGGTGAAGCTCTGCCATGCTGTGACTGTTACGGGAAACTATGTCAGCTTTAAGCTCTACTTTGCCTCCATTTCACTATTTGTGTGTGTGTCTGTGTGTGTGTGTGTGTGTACTAGCTTGTGTGCACATTTATTTAGAGTATATGTCTTTTACATGCTGTCTACCTCATCAGCGTCTCAGAACAGATGTTGATGTCCACTCCCACAAAGCTCACACATTCCTGCACCACGCCATCCAGGGCTGCCTTCAGTGCTTTAGTTGACACATCATGCTAGAAACAAAGACACACGCAAAGTTAGCTTAGCAGACAAAACGACAATAACTTAAGTCATTAGTCAAACGGTTTCCACCAAACCTTTCTAAAACCCACACACAAGTAAAAGCAACACAAACGAGTGCTGACTCAGAAGGTTTGTGGTTAAAGGTAGTCATAATCATTTAGTGATAACATCATATTAAACAGCTGTCGATTATCTGACAGTGGCTGTCTCAATACTGTGATCTTCTGTCATTTTTATCCAAACATGTCTACAAATTATGATTTAAAGGTAATGGAGATTTATTTTTTACTAAACTGTTCTGTTTACATAAACCCCACACTGTATATTGGCTGACTATTATAACCTCTTTTTGCTAAATGTGATATTGTCCAATATCTGCACAATTTTCCTTAGGACATTATTAAAATTTCTCAGATAAACGGATGCAGAAAAAAAAATGCCAGCAATGAAATACTGAGAGATTTGACGGGCAAGTAGTAAGCAGGTGAGACACAAAGAGAAAAAGTGAGACAGAAAGAACAGCAGGACAAGGAGGGGGAGAGAATATTTAGTTTGGCATTCAAAAACATCTGTCTACCATAAACGGGGTTCTTGTTAAAGGTACTCCCCCTCCATAAGGAGCCACAAGATTAAACCTATACACTTAACAATAAAATATGACCTGGATATACTTTCCATAATACATCCTGATAAATTAGGAGTGGGGAGGAAAGCTCACAATGCCCAAAAATTAAGTGAAAGGAAAGGTCTGTGTTGTGTAACAAAGTAAAAGATCCTGAACTAACACATTTCATCAAAATAAGATATCAGAGAGAGATTTGAGATATGTCATGAAGAGTGGCGACTACAGTTCATGTGTGTATGGGAACGGGAGAATAAAATGGGTTGTTCTGTAACACGATCAAGACCTGAACAAATACAGACGACAACGACGGCAGCTTGTAAACACACCCACCCATCTAAACAATAGCAGGACAACAAGACAGATGAGGACAGTGTGAGAGTGAGACAGACCAGATGCTTTCCAAGTTTATTGCTTCTCATATATATGTGATTATAAAAGCTGAATACAAGATTTAGTATAAATAATAATGATTACAGATTTGCTATTTTATTATGAGGTTTACAGGGGGTAATGTCCTATATGACACCTGGAAGGGCGTGTCTTTTATTTCTTTACTGCTGTGTCTTCACTCAGGCATTTATGCATCCATGACAGGTTTGTTACGACGCTGATTCACGTGTAAACCAAACAGTTCACCTGCTCAACCTCAGCTCCGCCAATGTAGACAGGGGTGTGAGTCTTTCCCTTTCTATTAAAATAAACACTCTGCTTCTTGCTTTGTTGATTTGAACAGTAGACGCTACACGCTACACAACTGCCTCTTGACAAGAGATTTTGGTCACTGTATGCAATATACTGTGTGACGATGAAAAGTCAGAAGAGTTCTCTCCGTGTCTGGAAGAAGTCACAAGTGTATATGCCAGTTGATGGGGAGACTGAATTGAAGAAAAAAAAGAACAATCTGATACATTTTCTCTGCTTCCAGACTTGATCATTAGTCAGAAACAATCCAAAGTTCCCAGCAAATCAGAACAGAAAGTTTTGTGATTTCCAGTAAATTTTTGCAGGAAGGTGAGCGAGAGACAAAAATAGTCAGAGATGTGGAAATACAGTGTAATGCCACACCACTGGATGCTTTCACATGAGAAAAGTGGAGGTGTGCGTGAGTGAATTTTTAACCTGCAGTAAAACCTCAACGAATGTGTTCTTACATTCTTACTGAAACCTAATAGAGGTGGGAGCAGCAGCAGAGGATCTAAAACATAATCACAAAGATGTGTGTGAACCTCGGTACATAACCGTGTTCAATTAGGGATGGGAAAAACTGAACGGAAGCTGTAACCTGACCTCATCAGTATTCATTTCAACTGAGATAGAAAAGTGATGTGCTTGTTCGACATAACAGCGACAAAAGAATTAATAAATTGATCAAACTGTTCAATCACTTCCCTTACCATACAGAAGTTTCTTCAGCCCTGTGAAGTGGACTATTAAGCACAGTTATCTGGACTAAAAGAAAATATCATCAGGAGTGGTTTAATATGTAGGAGAATAACTGTTACAGAAAACAGGCAGGTTCTGCTTGATTAAAAACAAAAACACACAGTTCAGTATGTAGGTGTCGATCCTGAGATCCCGAGGCCCAAGTGGCCCTCTGCTCAGTTTACTGACCGAACCGATGGAGCGTGTCTTTGTAGTTTTTAACCAACTCTTGATTCATATATCCATGTTCTCCCTTCCCAGTTCTCCCTGCTTTAATTTAATTCGGGGGTTTTTTTTTACGTGACTTTGTAGGATTCCTTTCTGCAGCTCTACTTTAACTTCTCTACAGCTGTCTTCTTAAATTACAGCTTACTTTCTCACATTTCATTTCCTACATTACTTATCGTTTGAACTATTCCTTCCTATCTACTGTAAATTAAGACTTCAGGGTGCTGTGAAAATACAAGGTGATTTAATACCATAAACCTTTTAATGCAAACTACATTGTTGAATATATCCCCTGTCATGACAAAAGCCTGACTCAGTTCACTTGAGGCATACCGTCACAAACTTGAATTTCATCCATTCCACAGATACACTACCATGCATTTTTAAAACCATCCCCACTTCTCGGTTTTAACGCCCGGACCCCCGAAACCTCAAAATCATCAAGAGTCAATGGACTGGATCTCTATGTGTGAAAGTCATATTTGGATTGGCGAGATACGCAGCTGAGCGCAGCCAACAAATATACAAGAACAAAGTGCAACTGTCTGCACCTTGAATAACGCTGCAATGTTAGCACATGTCAATCACAGAGAGAGAGAGAGAGAGAGAGAGAGAGAGTGCGTGAGAGAGCAGTGAAAATACAGGAGGGAAAGACAGCTAACTCAAATAAGCTAATGTCCTTTCCTTTTATACAGAAACACAACTACAGACTTCCTTTGAGTACATATTGCCTAAAATCACATATTATGAACTGAGAAGCAGAAATCAGATGTGGCAGAGAGGATAGCGCTTCAGATTAAAGTTGTTAACTGACAATGATGGAGATGTTTTAGAGCTGACTAAACAAAATGCCATTTTACTGAATAATGTCACTATCAGCTCGCAAATGGAACCACGATGGACCCATAATGGCTGCGGGTATCAGCGCCACAATGCCGTCAATAGTGGAGGGATAGATCTATGATTACCAGGTGTAGAATGATGTGGAATTCCGACTCACATGTAGGCTGGGACATTACAAACTTATTCTCATGTCCTGTAAAGTAGGTTCATTTTACTGTTTATGTCCTTTTAATGTGTGTGTTTCTATGTGTGTGTTTCCTCCCCTGTATATATGTGTCATGCTGCAACATTTGCACATCTTTACCATTCCCTCTCTGATAATCAAAGGATTATCATTCACAAACACACAAAGGTGCCTGAGGTTAACTGAAGGTCATGTACTCCTTGATTGACAGCTTCTATAAGGACTCTGAAACATACTTGTTCAATGTTGTAAAATATTACAAGAACAGACGCTTACCTCATAGTGAGGGTGTGTGTGTGTGTGTGTGTGTGTGTGTGTGTGTGTGTGTTTGTGTGTGTTTGTGTGTGAGAGAGAGACAGAAAGAGCCATGAGGGACTACACAACAGAGTGTTAGAAACACAACAGAGAACAAGTTGAAAAGCAGGCACGGGAAGTTCAAATGACACAATTCAGTTTAATCATTTGGGTAAAATGTATTATTAAACATTCTATAATTAAAAAAGAAAGCGGTTTGGGTAATCTATCGATTTTAGAGACTTTAATAAATATTTGATTGTGTAGTCCCTGAACTTTTGGTTTTACTTAACCAAAGGCTGACTTCATATTTATCAATGAAAATACTACAGAAACACATGCATCATCACTCAATGTAAAATGTACAGGGCTGCAATACGTAGCCTGAAATGACATCCAGTAAATGTTTTATAATTTGCTGAGTAAGGAGAGAATTGGCATAAGCCTGTCTAAATCAAATATACGGTGACAGACAATTCAGCTCGACTCATCTCATAACTTCACTCTTAGGCACATAAGCACCTAAAAGCATGATTTTTTTTCCTACAAGTCAAAAGGTAGAGTCAGGAAGTATCAATCAATCTCAGTGTTTCATTTTCTTCTTGCTCCCTTTCCTTATCTCAGCTCTGTCTGCTCCTGTCTCCCCTGAAGGCACTACCATTCAAGAGTAAATGATAGCACACAAACACATTTCATTGGCTGCACACAGACACACACAGCACCGCAGGCACAGGGCACTGGTGTGAATAGCAACATCATTTGCAATAGGTGTTGGTGAAAACCTCAAACCTCATTTTTTAAGTCAATACCAACTCGCCTGAAGGTGCAGATTTCGTATTTTACCTGGCCGGCTCTACAGAAACTCAACACCGTCTAAACAAATACTTGTAAAAACACAAAAATAACAATCCTAAGAGATTAAATAACAAGCAACTGGAATTCTTTTTAAATTTCAAAACATTTCACCTCTCATCCAAGAGGCTTCCTCGGGTCTGAATTCTTACGTTAGAGGTGATATCTGATACCACATAATTTAATGGCCTTGACACGGGACCCAGCTACTTCCCAGCCATATCCCGTACAAGATTGCTGAATAAAATGAGTCAGTGGTTGAAAAAGTGTCTATTTTACAACCATTCGGGCATCAACCATTATCTTCAGCAGGAGGTCAATGATCAGTGTGATAATGGACCGGCCTGCCCTTCCAAGTCATGGCATTAGCTATGGAAACTCAATGTGAAACAAGGGAAAAAGAAAGGAAGTCATTGGGACAAAAAGAGAAAAGATGGGGTGAGTGAAGGAGAGCAGTTGAAAGAGTCCTGGGTGGAGAGTGACAGATTTGTTAATAACCGTCTTGCAGGCAATGTTTTCTCGCACAGCAGTGTGTGTCTGTGTGTGTTTTAAAGTAGCACTCTCAGAGTCTTGGGAATTACCCAGCTGTCAAAAAAACCATCCCAAACTGAAGATGTGACTGACAGATAGAGGAGCTGTCCAAAGGCCACACTGACTAAGTCTTTGATTAATTAGGAAACAAAATTCTTGAAATGTTTGTCCAATGTGAGTGTCTCATATCAATAAGAGGATCAGGGGACTATTAAATATAAGTTACCACTTGTATTAAAAAAGAGAAATACCCATAATATCTATTTTTCCATTAAAACAGACGTATCTCTGGCAAAGTCAGTGTTCAGAAAAACCTATCAGCCAGGGGTGCTGTAGTGAAAACAGTGTTCCCACACCAATAGTTATGTCCAATCTGATTTTAATGGGCCTCACTTTTTCAGCCCTCAGCTCATTTCCTCCTTTCTGTCAGAGCTGTCACTCACTGGGTCAGCAGAGGGAGAAAGAAAGAGAGAGCATGCTGTGCCAGCTGTCTAGAGTTACATCTGCCCTTATGCTTTTTGGGTCTAATGGCAATAAACTTTCACAAAACTCAAAATGCCATGAATCACACAAAAGAATTTGCCAGAAGACACACATGCATGAGTGCACTTTTCATACACCCATTCTGCCACATATACATTCTCACATACACAACCTTAACCCTTACTCAGAATGGGGATATGGTGCGCTATGCTGTGTGTTCGTGTGTGCGCGCGCTAACACACAAGTCAAAGTTATGTCCCATCTCATATCTGTCAGCACCCAGAGTTTATTTACCTGGTTATCATTTGTTGACCTAGTCACATGATCTGAAAGCAGGAGGTGCACAGGCCTCAGGCACCCCAGGGGGACCGGTCAGGACGTGATGAGAGACACACTCTGCCACACATATATGTAAGCACGAGCACTTTGCACAATACAAAGCGCTTTCTCTGATTCTGTTCTCCCTCTTAACGTCGGATATCTGTCATTTCCGTTCCTTTTGTCACACGTATTTAATCCTTTTTCTGCATCGACTGCTGAAGATACAGGAAGGACAGTGTTATTCACTGTGATGGCCTCACATATGGATCCAAACTACCAAACACGTAGAATCCAACTGCCTTAATATTCCATCTAAATACCAGACACATTGACAGAAAATCACATACACTTGGAATGACCAAAGTCAACATTGAGTCGAATGTTGTTTCATCTGTACACACTTGAACGCGTATGGACAAGCAAGCATACAAGAAACAAATGTTCAAACATACGTCATCCCTGATCTCCATTAATTGAATTAGCTGTCATCCTTTACATCATCTGTTGACACAGGCCTTAGCCAAGTTTATCTACGTCCTGGTTAGCCCGTCTTCTATGATCCTGTTTAAGTTTTTATCATTCGTCCTGTCACCGCTTCAGTTCCTCGCTCACATTCCCTGTATGCCTCCAGTATCGGCCGCAAATGCTTTATTTGTTTAGCCTGAAATGTGAAATCCACAGCCGAACTCTGCAAAAATCCTGAATAAAAGCACATCAAGCTTTTATTGAGTAATACTGGATTTCTTCACTCTCCTCCTGTGAATAGCGGTTGTGAGTTGGTGCCGGTTATATAATTATGACGCCATTTTGGTCAGAATTCTCTTAAAAAGACCATTCTGGTTAAATAAACAAGAGAATAATGAGCAAAAATAAAAATACACATTCTGTGCCTTTGTATAGCACATTAGCCATTTTACAGCAAAGAAGTAACGACTGCAGACAGTGCAATAACAAACGCATGTGTGCACAATTGTGGTTAAGTGCTAATGTGCTTTTACACCACACACACTTGTCTCTTAGCTGCATTCTAAGTGACAGCAGATGTTCCACTCCCCCAAGACAGACGGCTCTCACCCACAAGGTGCACCCGAGCATGGGGAAGATGCGAAAGCAAACCTACCTGGTATGTTCCGATGCCGATGTGTTTGGGATCGATCTTCACGAGCTCAGCCAATGGATCTTGTACACGTCTTCCAATGGACACTGTTGACACGCACACACAAGCACATACACGCACACACACACAAAAATATACATTAGGTTTCATGTCTCTTGAGAATCTGTGTTTTGCGCTTTTTGTGACAGTGCTATCTGAATCACTGTTATTGAAAATGCAAATTTATTTTATTTATAATTACTAAATATGCAAATTGTCGACACCGCTGGCTCCAGGCAAGCCAAACTTAATTGTCAGTCCTCCAGCCCCAGTAATAATAATTAAAGCTTGATTTTAAATGAAGTCTTTGCACCTGTCATTTAGCTTCCTGATGGATGTTCAAGCCGTGAACCTTTAAAAGACCTGAACACACTGACACGCACAGTCAAATTTAGCACACAAATAAACACACACTAAAGTAGTGTTGCTCTTAGCAATGACGTCTGTAAGGCTGCAGCCTGCTGCTTCACATGAAGCCAAATGTCTTTTCCATGAATATGCTGTCAGGTCCTGGTGACAAGGTGAAAAATTACAAACAATCTTCCTCACATACACACCATAATACATGACATAACCCCCCCACCCTTCCAAAGAAATATACAGGCACACTGAGAAGGAGAGAATAACACAAGCACTGTTCACATTCAAAGACAAAGGATGTGGGTGAACTGGCATGGAACACCTTACATTTTTATGCCTGGGTTATTTTATTCTAATAAATTTCTGTCTGATATTAGAAAAAAGAAATGATCTTTCTTAATTTTTCTACTTAACTTTTTTTTACATTCTAAAGATTAACAAAATACAAACCCATGAATTTTACATATATAAGAACTGCAAGTTGAGTAAAAATTACAGATATAATTTCCCTGTTCTCCCTGCTGGCCGATGTTTCTCAGGTGTCGATGGAGAGTGTTTCAGTTTTCAAGGTCATGATGGAGTGTGCTGCTTGAGTTTTGGATAACTGAAGCAGAACCGACAGATGAAGAGGAAGACAGGGATGTGATTGGACCTCAAAATTATATCACATTTGTCCGATTGTGATATAATTGTTTTATAAGATCGCTGAAATTGCATCCACTCATCTGTTCAATAATAGCTGAATTAAACAGGAATATAATTCCATCACATCGTTTTCCACTATTTAATGTTTGACTGGGGCATACTGGGAATTAAATCCACCTTGAGCGTCATCCTGTTTATCTCTAAAGCTTGTTAACATTTTGATCAGCATCTATCAATATGAGCATTACAGGTTATTAAGTGACAAAGTCAGATCTATCTCCCCACCACAGGACAGACAACCCAGCCTCATGTTATGCTACGATGGTGAGATAAAAGATGGCAATTAAATTATTAACAGCAATTATTTGTATGACAATGACAGGTCAGCAAAAATGCCTCGATCATGACAGCCGTAGATGAGATGTAATAAGGGGAGTATGTCTGGAATCAATGGCTCTCCTCTCCTGCGCTCTGACTGCTGCCTGAGAAAATATTTAGACAGGGATGAAGTTTCAACCTTGGCCTTGCTCTGTGCACCAACGAAACTCCCCAAAACTCTTTAAAATCCATTCTATCTGACTCGCTCCCCATCTCGCTCACTAAGAAGAGCTGACTTGTTAATCAAGTCCATCATAACTCTCTAGCACGACAATGAGAAGAAACGGACACAAAATTAAACTACTGTATTCTGGTCTCTTGCCCCATAAATCCTTGAGGCAATTTAACTCTTGTATTTTGTCACAAATCACACGGCAGATATAATCTGAACACAAAGAAATAGCTTTATTGAGAGGGGGTTGAAATATCACCACTAGGTGTCCAAAGATCACACAGCAACAGCCGGGGCAGATGGGACAATGCCTGTAACTCAGTTACCCGAATACTATGCATCATGGCCACTTGTGTGGACACACAAACACACTTTCATCAAAGGGACATATAAAATCAAATGCAGCAGATTTTTTATGTCTATCATTAATGGTATAAAATAAATACGACTCTCATGCTGCTGGCCGCAAGAAACCAAGATTAATCCAGCCACACATGATTTATAGCTTTTATAGAGGAAGTCTGTTGGAAGCATTTGTTCTCCAAAACTTTGAGTCGCTCATTTTCATTTTTTCTCTACTTTCATGGACTTAAATGTGGAATGAGAGCAAAAGAGAAATATGCTAAATTAATTCACTGATGATCTGACCAGCATGTTTTTTAGGGTACTTACACACAAATAAAGTGTGTGAGTAAAATAACATGTAAAAAATGCTCAGATAAAAAAAAAAAAAAGCTTTGAAAAACAGGAAAATAAGTTTCAGTTTTTGGGTTTACTTCCTGTAAAAGTATTTGACAATTAGAGATGAAATAATTGGTCGACAGAACACCAATTTAAGATAGTGAGTTCATTGTCTTTGGATTTTTCACTGTAACAATCAATATGAGCTTGGATACCTGCACTCCTCAAGTTTGGGTCCAGGTCTGGCATCTCTTTGACTGCTTCCGCACTCACACTGTAAATGGATGCTCCAGCCTCGTTGGTTATACTGGGGAATTAAAGGGAAAGGTAAAAGGTCAACGAATGAGAGAAGAAGGAGAGAAAAAAAGAAAGAAAAATACATCAGTTTTTGCTGCACAACAGACATGGAAGGAAATCCAACACTGCCTTGAAACTTATTAATAGAAGCTTAATGGTAACAGCTGCTCACTCCTTTGTAGGTTGGATTCATCCTCCAGGGCAGACAATAAAGACAAGAAGAGCACTATTGATGATCCAGCTTTAAAATTAATAGCAAACAGAAAATACTGGCCGGGTGATATGGTGCACACATTGAGTAAAGTCAAGAATTACAATGATCTGACAACCTTTTTATGAAATAACAGATAGTACGATGGTGTTTTTTTTAAAGCGCATGATACTGAGTCAGCAAACCAGCGCAGTCCATTGTCATTTTATGTGACACTACAGCCATCTAGAGGTCATTAAGATGTACTGCAACTCATAATCAATTTAGACGTCCCACTTCTGACAGTTTGAAAAACAAAGCTTTAAATTAAAGAAGTCTTAATAGACTTTAATCATTAGGGTTTATGATTAAAAACATTTTTTGTGTCGCTTTAAAAAAATTTCTTTGAACATTATTTGATTACATACTGTACATATAATATTGGAAAAATTATTTTATCTAACATAAAAATTCCTCTGGGATTATGTGCAATTTCTTCCGGGATTATTAAAGTATCTATCTATCTATCTATCTATCTAAACACTGCATTTTTATAGAAAAAGTCAGAATGAGTGATGATTTAATCATATAAGAACACCCTTGTTAATATTTCATATCGCTAGTCAATAAATCGGTTTCAAAGAGGAGTGTAAATGAGTTGATATTCATAAACTTCCCATCTTTATTACAAATGTAAAATCACATAAATACTATAAATCTTGCAAAAGAAATGATTGGAGTAGGCAGCATATGATATTGGTTCCCGTGGTAATGTATTCAGTCTAAAGTAGATCGTTATTATCCATCAGCACACAAGGAAGGATGGTATAACAACACTACCGATACCAGTGTTAATGTTACCGACACACAACTGAAGCTGTCATGTTGTTTAGTGCTTCCATTCTCTCGGGTGAATGGAGGGACGCAGGACTGGAAGAAGAAAATGAGGTCTTTTCCCTTAGGGCTGGCCAATATGAAGAAGGGTTCAGCACCTCCCCAATGTCCATAGCTCCGAATGAGGCCCACACAAACACAAACACACACCAGAGGCCTGGACCTTGCCACAACAACCTTGCCAATTTCTAGTATCTTGTTAATGAGTGGCAGAGACCTTCTAATGAGAATTACATTTAAATGAACTCGTCCTCCCTCTTTATCCCCCTCTTTCCCGTCATCTCTATTCATTACTTCCTCCGCTTCACTGTTCTTTTTGTCAGCTTCCTGTCCATCGTGCTGACAGCTGACATATCACCATGGTGACACTACTAATGAGCACAGACACATGACCTTCAAGGGGGTCAGAGGAGGGCTGGTCATTAATCTGACACGGACACACACAGACACAAAGAAGCACACAATTGTTTTTGCTGAGTAACATGCAGGAGATATAAAAAAACACACACATTTTTTAAACTCACAAAGCCAAACTCTGTTCCAGCTTTAACTCTTCAGAGAACTGAGATATTCAGAGCAATGCCGTATGGAGAAAAAACAAAATGTACACTAACCTCCCTGTCCTCTTTTTGAAACATCACAGACAATGGAAGTCAAGTAAAAGTGTGAAAGTTCCTTATGTTGCCTTTTGTTGAAGAAAGACTGGGAGATCGACAAATATAAGTATATATACAAGTATACAAGTATAAAAAGTAAAAAAGATCTCAAGAACACAGAAAAAAAAGCAGAACACAAGAGGATTTGGAGAGAACAGAAAGGGAGGCCACCAGCCCCTATCATGTCCAAACTAATTAACGTTGCTGCTGGGGCAGCTGGGTAATAGCACCGTCATGGGTGAAGCTCTGAGCCCTCACTGAAGGCTGTCACCATGGTGAGGGCATCATCCTGGCAGCCAGCAGAAGGTTGTCTGCTCTCTGGCCTAAGCGGGAGGATGGTCAAAATGTGGACGCACAAATCTGCACACATACACACACAAACATACAAAGTCAATGGTCGCCTGGTCGTGTAAAGTGATGACTTGGTGACCCTGTAGGGTTATCACTTATTCACACTCTCAACTGTATACTACAGTATATACACATAGAGACCTACTTTAATCCCTGCCCTGTCCTGGGGCAAAGTCACAAACGGGCTCTCCAATCTAGTCGTCTTTGAGACACACCCGTGGGCATGACACAGACACACAAACACGGCCGCCCTGAAGGAGGATGGCATCTGAAGGGATGGATACACACTTTGATACCTTATTACTGCCTTCTGGCTCAGGAATTCTGTGTCTAAATTAAAACCAGTTCATGAGATCAGTCATAAAAGACAAGAGGGCGATAATATCACCAACCAATCTGATACGCAGGAGATTAAGTTGAAAGGAGGAGGTGGGGTGAGGGATGAATTCAAGGATTTTGACATTTTAAAATTAAATAGGATAGTTTCAAAAATCTGAGTAAAGAAACAAAAAGTCTTTAACTTGTGTGGACCTGAAATGTCTCCAATAAATATAATCCAGAATTTCCTTCTACTACTTTTTTAATTCTGGTTTGGCAATTTACACATACACATAAAACTATTTTGACAAAAGAACAAACCAGCTAGATAAACAAGCAAATTTAACATAGCTTTCAAGCTCGACACACAATGTATCATCAAGTTCTTGCCTGATGCGTTACCTTCTATGAACTTGGTTCAGGTTCCTTGTCCTCATTTTACTACCTTAGAAGGAGCGCTGATGTCACACTTTACTAAACCAAAAATGTCTCCATACAAAACACACAGACACAAGTTTATCTGTCTGGCTGCTCAAACAGCTTGGGCCCATTGTTCAGTCAGCTGCAAAGCTTGACCTCAGGGAGACAAATTGAGGGATGCACCATTTTCTGTCTCACACAGACACACACGCAGACACACACGTCGGGTCCAAAGACGATGACATTTTTCACAGAGAAAAGCGTTCAAATGGCAGGTGTCAAGGGCCGTCAGTCTCCAGCAAGGCGCTAGAAGGCAGACAAACACACACACTCACACACGCACAAACACACGAGCACAAACTCTAACTGCCAGTGTGAGGCACATCTGAAAAGAGCAAAGCCTCACAGACACTCATGTCAATCTGGGAGCAGGCCCTGCACTTGTGTCACGCACAACTGCATACACATCCCAAATCAAAAGAACACATGGCGTGTCGCACAAACTCATGACATGTTTGTTACATGCAGGACCATCGCAAGGAACACTGGTACCCGGGAGGGAGGGGGGGCATGTGGGAAGGGGGGGGGGGGGGTAGAAGAAGGGACAGAGGCTGACCACCAGTCAGGCATGCTGGGAGGGGAGCGGGGGCTGCTGGTGATATGGATGAGACTGGAAGATGTTCCCCACCCACCACCTGGAAACGCTGAAGCAACCGCTCTAACTTGTGGTTGTGACTCAAACTGTAAGCATTCATCCAGCGATCTCTCCACGTGTCTATGAAAACACCGTTAATTAAAATGTAAAATTCGTCATTTAAAGAAAATATCACATCATTAAAATGTATAAAATACCCTTTTTTGAGTGTCTAATACTTGTTGAACATTTTACTTCCATCCTTCCTGTCGGTCAGAGACATTTATACATTCATTGCACTCCTCTGAATACAGGGATGCTCCACAACCAGGCTGAGGCCTTTCCATGCCTCTAAATTTATCTGTCCCCCCTGTTCCAACTTCTAATACACCTCCAGGTCTTTGTGGGGGAGGGTGGTGGTCGTCAGTGCCCAGATCTCACTCATCATCGCTGGTCCTGCCATTGTATGTTCATCACTCACACAGTCCAGCCCTGGGAGCATGCCTGGACACAGGGCATGACAAGGGATACACACATCCTCACCCACACACAGTCACAAATACAGTTCACACTGTCGTCCTCCAAGTCAATCAGCTAGCCAGTAATAATGATCTCATCCCACCAGGAGTGAGCTGGAGGGAGAGACGGTCAAGGACTCGGTGATTTGAGAATGTTCCCGCCGCAATGATTGAAGCGCCCTCAGACAACTGAGTATGAACCAGTCAAGGAGAGAACGATGGGAGGGATCTGGCCTATGACTGTCAGTGAGTACATGTTGTTAAAATGTATGAAACAAACTTCATTACATTAATGTTAGACAATACTTTGTGTGTGTGTGTGTGTGTGTGTGTGAAAAATACTCTTCAGCTAGTCTTGCCCTCTGAAATCATTAGCTTCTGCAGCGAAACACATGTATTGAAAATATTTATATTTTATTTATATAAAATAGTCTGAACATAAAATTGTGTTGAGTTCTTTTGACATTCAAGTCAACGATAAAACATGACAGAAATAACTTGGATTTATCATGAGAACTAGCTTTCACTATTAACTCAAACATTATTTCACCAAAACTTCAAAAAAATATTCATGATGCTCAGGAGGGAAGGTGTTAAAATTCTATTATTCATTTTGTAAGCGGAAAAAAAGTACGTAGTTTATGCCACACTTGAAAACAGGGGCGATATTGCTGTTGATGACAGGAACCTTTAACAGCATGCAATGCTGTTTATGTGACAATTCTTGTTGAATTGTGAGTTCTTCTGGAAAGAGCAGGAAGCCATTCATGGATCAGCCAACAGATCAGGACTCCTACACATCCCATGCTTACATGTCTACGTGTGACATGTAAGCATGAAACCCAGAGACACTAGCTGATTAGGGTGATGATGGTGACACAGCCCACTGCGCGCAACACAGCAGACCGTACACACACAAACGCACACACTCACAGACATCTGTCTGGCCGGTGTTGAGCACTCCTTAAATTCTTGACAAGGACTGCATGCTCCTCCATTCAGCGCTAAAGCACAATGGCAGACAAGGTCATGCTGCACTGGTCCATCCAGGAACACACACACACACACACACACACACACACACACACACACACACACACACACACACACACACACACACACACACACACACACACACACACACACACACACACACACACAAATGAGATGTTTATTTTCTAACCTGTCACAAGCTGATGTTTAGCAGGAGGTCTTTAAATTACTCGGGACACACATGCATGACAAACATTTCTGCAGTGGGAGCCATCACAGGCAGACATACCTCGTCAGTTCCATCAGACCACATGCTGCAGAACCTCGGTCATTCAAAGCGGCATTGTTCAACCTTAATCATGTGAGGTCACTCTGTTGTAAATCTAATGAGGGATGAAAAGTTGAATCTGGTGGCGACAGTCAGGGACTTTTACATCTGCTCCTGTTAAAAGGGTGTTGTCTTCTGTGACAGCTTTGTTACAGCTCCATACAGCTGTCACACTGGTATGTAAAAATATGTTCTTCTTATTCTACATGTGTGCATCCTTGTGTGTGTGTGTGTGTGTGTGTGTGTGTGTGTGTGTGTGTGTGTGTGTGTGTGTGTGAACACTGCCATTAAAACACATATGTATTGTAGATACATTCACAGCTGATTATTTATTCCAAATAAAAGAGCTGTGAGATACAGTGGACTGACTCCTAACACGTACAGACAGCAGAATACACTAAATAACCCTGAATGACTAATCCTATCATTACTTTAATTATGCTGATATATTCTAGATTCATACCACAAGCTTTGAAGAAAAATGCTTTGTGACACACGGAGGAAAATGCACTGATATTGCTTTTAATCAACATATGGAAAAATATTTAAGATGCCTTCTACAAGACATCACTCTGGAAATAATGATGACTATGATACACTGGAGAAAAACCGGTAAGAAACTTTCTCCTGAATAGCAGTTGGACCTTGTTTTAGAATGACTCTATTATCATTATATTAACAACAACTTCTCTGCAGCTTGTAAATAAGCACTGACACAGTCAACATCAATAATTTAACCCCAAATATCTTTTTCTCAAATATTTTAAATGCTGAAATTTGCTACAATAATTAAATAGTGAAGAAAGATGACGCTTCACCTACATAACTTATATATACAAATCAAAAGGTGTGTCAGAATTATGGAAAAAGTGCCTCAGTTATTAGAATCTACTTAAACAGAGCCACACACACCAATACAAGCACACACAAACACACACAGTTAACAGAAGTAAGGATGTCCCGCAGGCTGCCATTTCTGGCTGTCATTCCAGCTGAGCACTGAAGCAGAAGGACAGAGACAGAGCAAGAGAAAGACAGGCGGGTGGAGAAGAAAGGGTGTAGACATGTGGGGGTGGTGGCACAATGAAGGCTCGCAGTGAGACAGGAAGCAGATGGTGAAAATGAAGCTGAGATTGTTAATGAACTTCTGCACTGTCAATGCTGAGGAGAGGAGAGGAGAGGAGAGGAGAGGAGAGGGGTAGCAAATATGCTAAACTTTAGTTTACAAATGAATTTGTAAGAGCAATTCCACAATCATACACACCACAAGGACGATTTTCCATGTAACGGGAAACCAGACGCTAACCTAATATGATGCTCATTTGTAAGACTTGAATTTAAAAACCCCAAAGATTTTTCCAGAAAAGTTGAACACTAATTGAACACTAAAAGTAACAAAAAGTCGTTAATAAAGCAACATCAGGCTATGAAACACTGACAAGGCGGGAATTTTTTTTTTCCCTGCAACATCTAATAATCATCAAACATCAAAATGAAAAGGTTTTATTTGGGCAAATTAACATATTAAATGATTTGATTTACGTGTAACTATTGTTAATTAACATTTATTAAAAAAGGATAAATAACGGGAGCACAGATAATGGCAGCTAGTGAGATGGAGAGAGACAACACAGGAGATAAAGATATACGTACAGAGAACAGAAAAGAAGCATGAAGAAAGATAAGTTTATGCTCTAATAAAGACTGTGTTTCTATATTTCTGAGCCTACATCAGCCAGCGTCTTAAGAAACCAAAGAAATGCAGAAGACCAGACAACTCAAGGCAAATGTCATCTGGATAACAACAACCGCCACAAGCCTTCAAAGTTCATGCACTAGCAAAAGCTTTTATTCCACAAATCACATTAAGGCAAACGCAGACCAGTTGCACATGTGTTAACATTCTGCACCAATATAGTTCATCATATCATGTAGAGGAGGACATTCAGTCGGCACCACATCAAACAGAAGTCCAACATTCTTATGTGACGGGAAAAGGACGACTCGTGTCTTTAGCTCCACTGGAAGACCAAAAAGAGACATTATATCAAGATGTGACGTGAAGTTTGCTTCTCTCTGTCAGGAAAATGATCAAGTGGAAGTTAACTTAATAAACTCACTGCTTTGAGCATTTCTGTTCTTGCAAATAGACAGAAAATGGAATTTTAAAAGAAATAATGTGAACTATTACCCCAAAGATGTGACCTCTGAGGTGTGCATGAACACAAAGAAACTGAGAAATCTCCCAGATGAAGGCGGCTCAGGATCATTCTAGGCTATGGTCCCAATGCTAACCTCAATTCAACAAACACATATGGAACTCAGCAGAGAGCGAAAGGGGGAGAGCAAGGAGAGGCCAGTGGTTATTATGCTTGGACCCAGGTTCTGCGGTGTTGTATTCTGAAGTGTGGACTGGGCTTGGTTATAGACACAACGTGAACCACAAAATGTCTCTTTAATTGGGCCGAGGTAAAAACAATGTCCAGATGTCTTTAATAGACAATATTCCTTGATGGACACATTCCAATCTATCATTGTCTAAACCTGTGTCCCGCTTCATCGCTCCCACATTTCTACTTCATCTGCATTTTATTCTTTCATATCTGCCTTTTAATTTCCACATACTTAACTTTCTTTATTTATTTATATAAAGACCATTTCTGATTCATCAGTATCATACCTGACAGCACCGGCATCTTTCGTCAGCTCCTCACCATCCTGACATACCTTTAATTACAGCAGACTGAGCCTCGACATTGACTCTTTAGAAATAATATGAGAATATTTTCCTGAACATTTATTCAGTTTCATTTGAGATGTTTCTTCAAACAGGTTATTTCATTGAAACAAAAAAAAGCATTGTGGAATATTTTCAGCAAAACACCATCTAAAATATAAAAAATGTATGAGCAAAATAAATACCAAGCAAAGGAAAGAAGGTCAGCTCTTGACTTCATCAATGTTTTCAACATTCACTGTTCTGGGGCTCAGGGAACTTTGGACCGTTTCTAGCAAGCAAGGATGAAAGACCTTACCAGTAGGACACATCCAGGGGGTGAAAATAGCGCCTAGAGATGAGGTCAGCAAAAAAGGACTCAGTTTCACGACACGCTGTCCCATTGCCAATGACAATCCTGGTACAGCTGGCACAAGAGGAAGAGGGGTAGGGTGATGATGATTAAAAGTCCACACATAAAGGATTACTCTAAACATAGTTTGCAATTTCATTTTCCTGTTTGCACCTGATGCATGAACAGTGATGTTTTATCACTTTTACAAAAACCTTTTTTGGACACTTAAACAGCAACACCATTGGACACAAAAGCAGTACCTGTATTTTTGCATAAGACGGCGCAGTTTGTCAGCTTCTCTTTGCTGACCTGAACTGTGCAGGTACACAACATCGGTATGGAGAATCTGACCTGAGAACAAGTATAAATCGCATTTTATTATAACTGACTTACATATTATATTATTATTTAGTGGAGGTACCAAATCCAGTGTACTACATGGTTACTTACTAGTGGGGGACAGGATTGCCAGCTTACATCCATGTCTAAACCCAGGGTCCACCCCCATGATGACACAGCCCCTGACTGGACACACCAACAGGCGCTGACGGAGGTTTCGCAAAAACATTGTGATTGACTCCTTTTCTGCTGCACTTGTCAGCTTAGTCCTAAAGAGATGGAACAGGAGAGAGGGAAAGTGAGGATAGAGGAACAAAGATGAGGGAGTAGGGAAAGAGCGTAATTTAAATATCACCAAAAGATAATCTCTGAGAGCAAAACACCTGCATTTACACTTAAATACCTAAAACTCCTTGTAAGGAAAGGCACAATAAGCCTTTTATAAGAGTCCTCTACTGCATTCCTGATGATCACACGAAGGTCCTCTCTGGCAAATGTCTTTGTTTTCCACCTGCGTCCAAATATTGGAGAAAAAGTGACTTCCTTTAGGGTTCATTTCCACTGCTATAAAAACATGTGAGAATGATATCTTTATTTTAACTCCCTTTCCAACTAAAAACATGCCCATGAAATTCAAGATGCTATATTTTCATCCACTTTGTATTTTTGGAATTTCAAGTGGTACACTGAATTAATTTACAAGCGAATCACGTCTTTATCTCAACAAGGAAAATTGATTCAAGACAATATCTGTCTTTTGTACCTCCCTTAAAATGTAAAATTTGTGCTATTGAAAATTTTTCTTATGTAAAGGACCTTTAAACACAGCAACGCAGTTGAACATTTTTATGTATCCCAGAAAGTTAAGTTTGTTAATATGTTCTGTATCCTTCACCATTATTTGGGTTTCTGCTCAAATCATCTGTGTCTCAAGGCAAAAATGAACAGATTGTTTAAAAGACAGGAAACTGACATATTTTGCTTGAGAGAAATGCAATGTTCAATGTTTTACGTGCATGCGTGTGTGTGTGTGTGTGTGTGTGTGTGTGATGGTGTTTTTGACCTGTTATTGATGCACCACCTGGTGAAGTCAATCTTCACCTTTTCAGGAATGTTCACCTTCACCGTCAAAAACTTCAGATTCTCCCCTCGGTTAATGGCCAGGGTCTGCATGAATACACATGTATGCCATTAAAAAAATAGACATCCCAAGTGAAATGCAATGCAATGATTGTAAAGCCAGTGCACACAGGATCACAAGAGCCACATGTATGCAAATTTTGAAAAGCTGCAGTCTGAATCCACAAAGCAAATCACACTGCAGGTGATGGTGCTAAAAACTAATAAAGTGATTTTCATATTTTTGATTCATTTTGGTTTTGTTGAATAATGTAGCTGATAATGTAATTAATTTGCCCTTTTTGAAATGTAATAGGCCAATTATGTAATAACTGGCCAATAATTAAATAAAAGTCCTGAATTGATGATGTAATAGTTTCAGATAAGGGTTAGAGTTAGGGTTTTTTGTGTTTTTTAACCAAGCCAATTATGTGATAAAAGGCAAGTACTTGATTTTTACGTTATTGATTTAGGACTTTTATTACATTGTTGGCCAGTTATTACATTATTGTCTTATTGCATTTTAAACGGGGCAAATTTATTGTATTATCAGTTCTTATTACATAATCGTCTGTTATTACATTATTGGCTGTAACAAGGCTTATACTGATTGATTGATATGTTGCTGGAAGGTTTGCTCATGCATCGTAAAAAAGTTTAGTTTCATGTTAGAACAGCAAAATGTTGCAGCTGTGCAGCTGAACTTCAAACAAGATTTATTATTTATGAAACACAGAACCATAAATCTACATTTTTAGAATGTAAGAAAGTGAATCCTTCAGATAGTTTGACAAAGTATGCAACACACATGTAAGAAAAATGCACCAAAAGCTTCCAATAAGAACTAAATTTTTTCTCTCTACACGCATCTGAGTCAAAGTGACGAGCCTAGCGGTGTGTCCTATGGCCCGCCTTGTTTTGTTGTGCTCTGGTCTCCCCTCAGAGGAACTGTTACATGCTGTTAAGCAAACAGTAGTAAGTGTCTGACCTTTTCAGTGGGGAACCTTTAGCCCGCCACAGAACGGGACCAAGAAACAAGACGTCAATCTGGAAACCAAGCGGAAGAAGCGAGCTGACAAATGCCACCACTACACCACCATCAGCGCTGAGACCGCAAGGCCTACCCCCACCCACACCCACACATGTGGTGCCACAACCATTACCACTCAGCAGCAGTCGTAGATTTGCTTCACCCTACACACAAACAAATACACACAAACTAAATAATAATAAACACAGCTAGTGGCAACACATAATTAGCAATTAATGCACTAAGCTTGCTTGAATCATGTTTTGTAGTCAGATTTCTCTTCTTCTGGTGTGTTTCTGCTCGGGAGCTGATGCACAGACCACAATGAGACTTCTAAATTGATCTCCATCAAACCTGTTCTGTTAAGCATGACGTCAAACAGAAGATGTAAAAATAAAAACACTTCTTTATTGGGAAAGCACATAAGTGAAATTAAAACAGTATATAGAGTTACTCACTAAACCTGTGTTCTCAGGATTCAGCGGTCCATCGTTTCAGATAATTTTGTTAAATTCAAATTCATTATATGTCTTACAGAGTAAGAAGATCAATGAAAACAATGTTTAATCTATCAATTAGAACCCAGACATAGACAACCTTCATTTTAAGTCAATACAAATAGGCACTGCAGCAACCCTGAAATGCTGCACCAGCTAAAACCCCTCAATATCCTCATGCCTGGTTCCTTATGCAGAATGCAACTATCTAGCACCAAAATTTTAAGAGTTTCTACAGAAGTTGGGTGCCCTTGCTTTGTCCTTTCTGGTGATGAATAACCTTGTGTCTGTCTGTACCTCTCTCAGTTTCTGTCTATTTTGGGTGAGGAATGGGAGACAGAGGGTGGTCTGAGAGGCTGGGTGATGAGAGACAGTGTCAGAAACCTTTGCTTGTGTGTTAGACTGGCCACAAGTGACAAGGAGTCGAGCACCGGCCAAACCATGACAAGACCAGACAGAATGTCTTTCCCAATGGAGGGAAGTCAGCCAGAACCTCTCTCTATCCATCTCCATCTCTCTCTCACCCTTCCTTTACAGTAATACATTCATCAACACATCTCTCCATCCAACATATCAACAATAAATAAACACATACATTCAGACACACATTTTGGACTGACATAAAATGTGAAGGATTAGCAACACTAATTCCAGAGGATTAAAATCTAATAAACTATGACATTATAACAGGCAATGCATGAAGAATGTAAGGATTCAGTGAATATTATTCTTTGGACAATATGACTCCACATCAATATTGACTCTCTAAACATCAGTCATCAGAAGGGGATCAGAGAACACCATGACACACAGATCCTCTACGTAAATATACCGGGTGTTCAGGGAGAACACCATACTCCCTCAGCTCCTTTTACAGGATCTTATTCTGTCCAAAAATCAGCACACATGACAGACTAATAGAGAGGAAGAGAACGTTAAATAGCACCTATTGATCCTTTCAACCATGTCATTATCTGACCTGTCGATCTCAGTAGAAAATAGCACAAATCAGAACAGTTTTTTATCCACTAATTATTATGGATACTCTTGTGTGCAAATCTTCTGAAACAATGTGTTAAAAATATAATTATTCTAAGTTGTAATAATAATATTTACATTACCACATTTTCTGACCACTTAAGCATAGAAACAATGTGTGTGTGTGTGTGTATGTGTGTGTGTGTGTGTGTGTCGGGGGGGGGTGCTTGTAAATAAACTTGTTTTTCTCTGGTCCATCAAAAAGGACCGTTTAATTGATGAAACAGCTCCATTTACCGAAGCGCATCTGCAGGGGAGCCCCAGACAGGGGCAAAACGTTTGATCAAAACACAAATCGGATTAAAAACAATCTAGTATTTAATAAACCCGCCCTGGTATAACTCAAGAGCGTACTGGCTACTTATAGCTAAAAGGTAAATGCCGGCACTTCTTAGAAGGCTTCAAATTAAATGACAGAATTAAATATGAGCAAAACATCTCCATTTGATGCTTTCAGAACAACTGAATACCAGATACTATTCAAGTTCAGAGCACTTATAAAATAGATTGAAGGCATGAAGGCATCAGTGATGGAATATGGATATTAATAAAAATGAAAAATAGGAAAATACAATACGTGTTTATCTGTTGGAAATTGCAAATATTAAACAAGTAATGTATTTCCTACTAAACCTGTTTTCTCCGACAGGATGTAATTTTTTTATTCAGAATTGAACAACTCCTTAAAAATGTCAACAGTGCAGTGTTAATGATGAAGGTTGTCACAGAATAAATATGGTAATAATAAATGATTAACTACATGAATTAAAACAAAACATTTTACATCATTAATTTTTCAGTTACTTTGGTCAGCCTCAACATTTTTCTCTCTTCTCCAACACTGCACAGCACAATTCCTTTAACACACCACCAGAGCTAAAGCTTAATAAGATGCGATAAAGCAAACTGGTGAGCGTGTGCTCACACACACATGCCCCTTGTCAAAACATATCTCCCACCAGCTTCCCATTTCCGACAACTTGACGGCTACAAAAGGTTTGTTTTAGCCGGAATCTGACAGCTAGCAGGGTCACAGCAGCCTGTGGATTAACGCTCCATGACAAAAGCGAGTCATCAAATTAAAAGCCTCTCATGTACCAGAGAGGAGTGGGAAATGGGGAGGTGTGGGGAGGATTCTAGGGCTGAAGTTTAGTCAGAAGAAGCGATCAGGGCAAAGCAAGAGATAAGTGACGAATGCACCTCAGCATCACTCATCTGTTCATTCTCTTGCTCCCAGTACCAAACCCTGCTCCCTCTCCCCATCCATCCGTCTGCCCATGGGCCCAGCAGCAGCAGCTGTCACTACAGGAGAGTGCCTGTCAATCAAAGCTTCCTAATCCAATGGCATGTAGGCAGGGGACATGTCACATATGTTAAGAGGAGAGAATGAGGGGACTTGCTGGATGTTTGTGTGTGAGCAAGTGTGTGCACACGCATGTATGTGTGTGTGATTCTATGACTGTAGGGCACAGCATGGTTGCCAAAGAGTGTGGTGTGGCAGAAAGGCAGCGAGTGATGGAAGCTGTGGTGACACATGAGGCCGGGGACCAACTCTGAGTAACCCATCAGTCATTAGAGGGACAGAAGCGGAGGCAGAGCAGGCCACAGGAGGGGTAAATATGGAGGCACATGCAAGGCTAACTGCGACTGACGTGGGTAGCATTCAGAAATGGCAGGCATAAAGTTGATAGATGTGACACAAAAAAAAAGACTTGTATGGATGCACGTTGGAGAGAATTGAGGCACCTAGCATGGCCTTGCATTTGTGTGTTTATTCATTTCATGTGAATCATTTGTCCTTTTATTTTGAAGTTTATAATATTTATTATTTAGAGTAGAGTAGAACTTAATGACATTTTGTAACAGATTTTGTAATAGTCATTATGAGCATTTGCATGCTAAAAAGAATGACGTGATCTCAATGCAGTGCAGCTCTTTCTTATGCTTACCAGGCAGTGAGCATTCCTAGCAATGAAGAAATACTCCATTCAAACATAATGAATACTTCTCTAAATTGTCAATAAGTTAAAAGAGACAAGAAAAATCAATGACCTGAAGAAAAATGTGTGAAAAATGCTACACTCAGTGACACTGAATTGTATAACTCAGAAATAAATAAAAGGCGGGAAAAGATGCCTTCAGTGTCACTTTTAATGTGAATCTTTTACCACTATTAGTTAATAGATTTGTGAATGCTTCATATATTTCCTTCATTAAGCTTTGGCCCATAGCATGAAGCACATTGCTACATCTCTTCCATCACTCCTTGCTCTGGTGGATAGATTTAATTCACATTCGGCCTCTCAATTTGAGTATAGTACATGTACCTAGGACCTTGGTATCATTCAAGTCAGGAGAAAAACTCCTATATTTGGTACAAATTATATCTCCATGTAAAATGAAACCCAAGAAGCTAAGTGAATGCTTCTCTGGTCCTACAACATAAGTCTACCATGAAAAACAAACTCCAAATGACCCTGCCCACTTATTTTAAATGTTGCTTTGGACTAGAAAAAAGAAGCACTAGATGGATTTACTGAAAGACTCATAAATTAGTCTGTCTTGCTACCTGATGGGACTGGATGCGCTGAATGTTGCAGGTGAAGTCAAAATAGAGTTGGAACTTGTCAATGTCCTTCTTTTTGCTTTGCTGGGTTGCTGTTTTTTTGGATCCTTTCTGCTGTTCTTCCTTTAGTGTTGTCTTCGACAAAGAGGACTGAATGGTCACATAGCTGTTTTCACACCTTTGTAACAAGAAAAATAGCAGAAAAAGTAAGAAGACATTGTATTACTATCATAATTATTGCCACAGCAGAAATACCTAAATAAATAAATAATTAGAGAGAAAGGCAGAGACAGAGAAAGAGAGCAAGACAGAGAGAAAGAGAGACATCTCACAACAAAATAGAAACCTTTGCACACATTCTCACAGTGTTTTCACGTAGGTGAGTGTCTCAGGGTCTTTGGCGATCATATCAGCCAAAATATGTTCCACACCAGTGGCCACTTCCTCTACCGAAGACAGACCTGAAACAAATGCATGCATACCAGTTACTAAACATGTGAATGTCATAAAATATTTACCAACTAATTCAAAGCTGAGATCACTGACCATAATGCTAATTCGAGTACTACTCAGTAGTTTACTATAGTAAATTAATGTAAATTAAATTATTTAAAAAAAGGTTTCAGATCTCTCCATTAAATTATGCATTTCAGGAGTTACACAACAAAACCCCAGCAAGACCAGGACATTTTTGTCAAAGTATGCTTACTGCTTTGCTGAATAAGTCTAAAAACTGAACAAATCTGTTTTTATCTTGCCTTCAGTTTGAGGTTTTACCCATGCACTTAAATCCAGAATGTGAGGTGTGGCAATCAGAGCAGTGGCAGCCGTCTCAAGTCCAAGCGCTTTGGCCCTACGAGCCTTTGTCAGCTTACTACCTTTCTTATAGGGAGAATACTACAAACAAACAAACACAGATGAGATAACATCATATTAATTTCATATATGGTCAAGGTTGTGATCAAATTTTCATCCCCTTGACTCCCTGAATGTAACGCCTTTTGTTTTGTCTTTCCATCTTATCTGGTTCCTGAGATATGTGCAAACAAATGTACAAAAGTTGACATTTGACCTTGACCTTGTTTTTTCAAGGTCAGGGTCATCATCTCATTTACATCCCCTTTGCCGCCCGAGTAATGTGCTTTTTCTTTCATCTTTCTCTATGCAATGGATGTAAAGATATTTGGTGGACAGACAGACGGACGAACACACAAACACTGACAATTAAGATACATCACCGCTTCACAGCATGTAATAATAGTTTACGTTAAGTCGAAAGACAATTCTGACCACATGATCAAGTTCATCAGCGGAACGGCAGCTCCTCAGGTTTTGTTCCAGCTCAGATGTCAAAACCCCATCCTTTTTCAGAGTCTGAATGACAGACTGTGTCTTCTTGGCTAGAGTGCTGGAGACATATACAGCATACAAAAAATACAAAACAATTACTTACAGAATAAAATTAGATATAGAGACACTAACTACATGTAAGCATTTAGACATACACATCACAGTCAAAATTTAACCACTAGCACCACCTAGTGGCCATTGTTAAATAGATTCAATGGATCCTGTATGGTCATAATGAGGACTGGGGTTAATATGAGTGGGTGTTCTGGTTTTATCAGCCTACCATAACTCCTCATGGATGAGTTGAACATCTCTGACAGCATCTGCATCCATGTGGTTGATCATCTCTTTACGATATCGCACCATGAAAGGAACTGTGTTCTCTTCTTGAAGCAATCCAATAATATTTACACACACCCATCGTTCCACACAAGTCAGGGTGGACAGCAGCTGAGGCACAGGACACACAATGTATATTCTGTATGTATACATAAGTGGGCTTGTGCACAACAAGACTGCCCCATACAGAAAACAATTATTAACTTAAAATACACAAAAAAACTATCCATTGTTAATATCTTAAAACCACTGTGCGCATATAAAGCATAGTTAGTTATTATACATAATAATGCTTAAAAAACATTTGCTTATTTTACATTAAAATCTTCACCACAGATATTTGGTATACTTACCAATATCAGCGAAAGGTTAAAAAAAATTGTGCTATTCAGCACCTTCACTGCTAGTAATAACACATTTTTACAACCATTTGACAAAAACAGGGACAAAAAAATTTCCCGTATATAAAGCACAGAAAAAAATACCTCTATCATGTCCCAGTTCATGTTAAGTTCATTCCTCAGAGCTTCAGCCTCTGATGGTGGTAGAGCAGTTGGTCGACCCAGGCATGAACCACCGGTCTTCTGCTTCTTTAGACAGGGCTCATCAAATGTAAAATCCTCTTCCACTTCCTCTTTTTTTGCAGTAAGCCCTGCCAGTGAAGACCCTTCACATGGTGATCCATCTGCCTGATGGGACTCTGAGACAATAAATGACACCCTCTACAGGAAACACAAGCAAACAAAAGGAACCAAACGACAACAAAGCAGAAATAGCTGAATCTGTTAAAGTTACCACACCAGTCCCCAGTTCATTATTACAAGAAATATATCAAAAAATTTCATTATGCTGACAGATGTTCTCATTTTAAGAGGAAAAACAGGGTGTGTATATACATTACGCACATATAGGCCAGAGCACCCACACAAAGGGCTACAATACAAAGAAAAGGTGAAGTGTTCGCCAGTCACGCAGCAGCACCGGAGCAGTTTTGTGGAGTTCGGTGTCTTGCTCAAGGACACCTCAGAAGATGAACTGACTCCTTTCCAGCCACTTTCACGGCCACTTGAACCAGTTACCCCAAAGTTCCCAACCAAAGTCGCTGTGGACTGAGCAACTACCACCCCAGATGATCCTAACAGACCTCAATCTTACCTCTTCCTTCATTTTGATACTTGGCCCACTTCCTTCCATATTGTCTTCTTCTCGACAATTGGCACGATTTTCTCTTTTGTCTTCTTCAGGATTGTGATCCTTAGTTCTGCGTAACCCAGGTACAGTAGAATCCTTCAAAACTTTAGATGCCTGTGTTTTCCTCCCTGCTGCAGGTTTGCGTGATACCTCTGGCTCAGGATCTCCGGGCTCTTTAGAAGCCCTGGCTTGTTTGAGTACTTTTGAGTCCTTTGTTTTCAACATTCTCTTAGCAGGTCCTTTCTTCTCTGCCGCCACAGGTTGTCTGGTAGCCTTTCTCGAGGCTTTTGGCTTTGGCGGCTCCCATTCCTCATTATCATCATCACTACTGATTGTCAGATCAAGGCTAACAGGTGGACAAGGAACAAAATGAAGAATCAGCAGATTACAGCATAAATAAAGCAATGTGTTGCATGATTATCAAATGTTTGTCTGCTTTCTTTCAACACGGTTGAAACAGATGTACTGGAAAATAAGACACTGAAAATAATCTGTATTAGCATTTTAATGATGACCCGGTCATCTATTTTCATCATATTTACATTAAACCTATGTGCTACACCTGCAGAAAGGAGATTGTAATAGCATTTAATTAGTGCTTCACATAAATATCACTTACAGATCAGAGTCTCTGTATTTTGCAGCCTTGGCAGTTGTTGCTCGAGGTCTTCTTGCCATCTGTTAGATCAAGTGTTTAGTTAGTTAGATAGCTCGTCTCTTCTAAAGCAAGTGGCAATTGTTTTACCAATAGCCTTGAAGAAATACGTAGTTAAAATTAGCGAACATTACTTATTCTGAACAGAGATCAATCACTTACTGTTACTATCAGTTAGTTGTGTGTTTAAATTTGGCGCTTCCCGGTGACGCGTTGGAGGATAACGAGCTACAGGGTGGAATTAATTATGGCGCTATGTCGCTGTTTGACGTTAAACACAGACACGTATTTTGTAATGTTATACCTTTGCTAATTGTCAAAATGTAGGTATTCCTCTGAGCTCCGACGCATACCATAGCTCAGCTCGCGAAGCTGAGACACTTCCTTCTTACGTCACTGTGGGTTCATGCGCCATCTCACAGATGCCCGGATGGTAGGGGGCTGTGTCTAGCGCCCCCACTGGGCTGGAGTGTACTGCAGTACAAAGGGGAAAAAAAAACAAAGAAACTTGAAGTCCATTTTCACAGTGGTTAGCGCTGGCTCACAACACGGCGGGTCCGAGTTCGAGTCTCGCTCTGTGCGGAGCTTGCATGGCTGTCCCCGCGCGCGTCTTCGTGGGTTCCCTCCGGGTTCTCCGGCTTCCTCCCACCTCCAAAAACATATGCTTCAGGTTCATTGGCCGGTCCCAAATTCCCCTCAGGAGTGAGTGTGTCTGTGCATGGTTGTCTGTCATTGTGTGTGGTTCCGCGGTGCACTGGCGTCGTGCCCGGAGTGTCCCCCACCTCACGCCCTGTGCCAGCTGAGATAGGCTGGCACAGCTGACAGCCTACAGCTGACCCACTATGGCGGATAAAGCGGCAGAAAATGAATGAATGAAGTGCTTGTTTGACATACAGTATATCATAATTAATTCTATTCGTTTTTAAACTCTACCTTTGTGGCACTTTGTCCATGATAATACATAATAGGCCATCAAGGTTATTATTAGCATTATTCCCTGGGAAATCAAATGTAATGTTAAAAAACAACAAATAAATACAAAATAAATAAAGCTATCAGTCGCATTCGAGAAAATAAATACAAAAAATTGGGATGCACTGAATTATCAATATCTGCCTGGCATGAGTTGAGGTCTATTCAAGCCCCATGACGTTTCATACAACTTTATTCTTTATTCTTGTTATGTCTTGCTGACTGTTTTGTGAGTTTCATATAGATTGTGGTGCATTATTCCTGTAAGAAAAAAGAGACTGGAATTGAAAAAAAAACTGCAAGACTTTAAATATATTTCTACAGTAAACAGAGACATTAAAATAAATTTTACAAAGTTTATTGTGAGAGTTGTCTCTCAAAATCCTTGAACTTATATATAACAATAATTCAAATAAAAATGTAATGGTATTGGTATAAAATACTACAAATACACTTTTTCGAACAGTAATTGTTTATAAGGTATAGATCATTTTTTGTTTTCCTGAAAATTCTTACAAATTCAATGTGTCTTAAGGATTAGTACAGTTATCATGCTGCCATGTGTAAACAAATATTTTAGGAAATTAAACCACAAAGGCATTTAAAGGGATTTTATACCCCTCCACAAACTGTTTCACAAGTGCTGTATATTTTTATACTCTGCCGCTGGTAACAGATGATGCATCAACATGAGGAACCAATCGGAAAATAGTATGTGAAAAAATGTTGTTGCACTGGTCATACAAATGATTGTCCTGCCTCATGTTCCCACTTTCTTTAGTCTCTGATCGACCTTAAAATCTCAATCATTCACAGTGAAACAGCTCCTGAAATAAGGTAACGTTATCATTTCTATGTGCAACTACTAGAGCTATCTATGTGTGTGTGTGTGTGTGTGTGTGTGTGTGTGTGTGTGTCTGTTTTGTGTAACACATTTTTTGTCTGTCACTTAATTTCAACGCTTATGTGGTGTACTGGAAATGTCTGTGTGTGTGTGTGTGTGTGTGTGTGTGTGTGTGTGTGTGTGTGTGTGACAGGATGTCTAACAGTGAGACACAAAATGAGGCCCTCATCCAGGAGCAGACAACCTTCAGGGTACCACCAGCACAGCGGTAAGGACTGTGACTTTAGTTATTACTTCTTCTATATACAGTAAATCTAATCGCAACCTTAAAATCTTTAATACACATGTAGTGCATTCTACAAGTCTATAATGTTTATTGTTTGTTTTTTATTGTCTTCAAATCGTTTTATTTTTCATCAATTCTTTTTTGATGAAAAATACACCTGAACAAAAACAGATTGTTGTAGAATGGACAGATCAGAATTGAAAGTCACTGGGAAAACACCATATGAAAAGGAAATGTGACATTTCACCAGTAAAATAGGGTAGTGTGAAAACACGAAAACTTCCAAAAGTGTCACTTTAGAGTCTGTGTGTCAGATTAAAAAAACTACAAAACTAATAATGATACCATTGTGATTCCAAATGTGTCTTGGTTTTTATCATGGTGTCAATATATACTGTGCATTCATGGACAGTTACCATGACTGCACTAAAGAATGTAACACTTATATTTTTACATGAGCATAGTTGTTATTTTCTCCAAAAACTGACATTGTGCCAGTACAGGGACCAGAGTTCTGCCCAGAAAAGATGTCACAGGAGTTCGACCCATCTCATTCATGAACAGCTATGATGGCTTGCATAAAAAATGACTTTTTGTCCACAACTCCACTTCATCTCCTCCTTTCCTCATACCTCGGTCCAGGGGCCGCTCCCCAAGCAATGCTATGGTGGTGGGGTTCACCCTGGTGGCCTGTGTCTTGATCGTGGGCCAGGTGCTCATCGGCTCCTTCCTCATCACACACAGGAACGACATCAGAGGTCTTGAGGCGCAGAACTACATGATGATTAAGCTGGCAAAGGGGAGACCTGGTGAGCATTACTTCAGACTGGGAGGAGAAAAGAAACTGCTTGCATATAGCAGAATATTTCATGTAAAGATGATTCGTTTAATTTTTCTGCTGGAAGACAGCCAAGATTCTTTCTTAATTTCTTAAGTTTTAATTTAAACAAGAATGGATTCATGTTTCCATTCCCCCTTTAGTGTTTAAAATTCATTTTACAATTTTCTGAATTAATCCATTTGTTCCTCTTTGTTGTTCTTCTTCCGGTATCTAGCTGATACTATGGCACGGAAGCAAATACGCCCTGTCGTTGCTCCAGAACGGATGACTAGCGTTATGGACTTGGTAACACATTCTCATACCCTATGATTTATTTATTCATTGATTTCTGTATTGTAATAAATCTGAGGCCAGCAGAGACTCTTGCTGTCTCTCAGAGATCATCAGCCAACAAATGTGCTGATGGTAAGGAACTCATATCCATCCAGCAGCAAAGAACTATCTGTTATGTTTTAGTTACATTTGGGCTCAGGTAAATTTGTGAATACTATATTGTGACACCTCTATTCAGGGGTTGTGCATTTTGTCTTTTGATGTGCAATCAAATTTTAAGTTTTATCTTTGTTTCTTCTGTTACAGGGGGGTTTTCTCAAAGAACAAAAAAAAAAAAGTATGTTCTGGATGAATTTATTGTATTCATATGCTGCTGATTTCTGATACATATCAATCATTTCCATAGTTACAAAAAGCATTTGATTTCTGATTTGAATCCTATGCCCTCTCCCAGCCTCTCCTCAGGCCACTGAATGCCAGCGGGAGGCATCTGGGGAGAAACCTGTCATGGTACCGTTTTTTCACCCCGTCTGTGATGAGCAGGGCTTGTACCAGGCCCGGCAGTGCGCCATGGACTACTGCTGGTGTGTGGACCCACACACCGGGAATGAGATCAGCAGACCCAAGTCCGATGGACCAGTCAATTGCAAAATATCTGGTGAGACAAGAAGGCCATGAATTTAAACTGAAAACTGATATTTGGTGGACAACACAATGGAATTTTATTCATGTTGTAGTTTTGGTATGTTTTTCAGTGACTGTCTTTAGATTATTCCATCATGTCTGGCCAATTCAAATGACAGATTGGGACAATTTGCTTTTTTTTTTAATTTCAGTTTTAATTTCAAAATTAACTGTCAGTGTTCTGGAGCCAGATTCAGATCTTTGCCATTTCTGAATACACTTCAACACTTTCTGTTGTACAATTTTGCTAACAGTCAATTCCTGATGAACTTAATGAACTGTCTTTGTTTTCCTTTTCTAGTGTAACTGCAGCTGATTCGCCTCCTCCAAAGAACGGCTATAGTTTTAGTCTAAATGCTGCCTCTGCTACAATGGCATCTGTAAAGGGTGAATAGCTCAAGGATATTCTATCAACTACTGATATATAACCACTAAAATAAAACCATTACTCTGCTAATTTCACTCTCTTCAAATGACTATTTCAGGGGTTTTTTAATGCATGGTGGATGTTAATGCTTCCATTTTCAGTTCCGGAGCTCTTAATTTTCAGATATTACTGTCAATAAAACAAAAAATGAAGGGGATGAAACTGCGATTAAAATATATTAGCACGCATTAGGGAGGAATAAATAACCAAGAATACCAAAACAATGAAGCAATTGTAAACCGTAGTTTTTTCCCATTTATTGGAATATCAAATAAATTTCAATTTAAAACTTTTTGGTTGTTTTCCTTAATATCACACTAGAAGTTCAGACTGTTGAATACTTCTGCTGTGAAAACCCATTACAACAAAACAATATAAATGACATGAGGGACCATCAGTTTAACCAGAAGCGTTCAATATTACAGCATGCAATACAAAAATAGGAACGCATTAGATACACACAATTTGATTCTGCAGTCCAGTCAATGAAAATACAGCTCATGTGGTTTTTATCCAGTACCCAGTTCCAGTTAACACATAAACTGAACAATAACCTCAGATAAGTCTCTTATTCAGGGCAGTTTCACATTTCCCACTTTAGTTTACTTTAAATAAAAACTAGTAAAATTTGTAAATGGGATTCAGTGATTTCAGCATCAATTTTTGTTTTCATGTGCGTTCAATGTTTAGATTAATGCATTGTTGGAATATACAACATTTATCAATATTATATCTTAAGATTCCATAACAGTTTGATATTTCTGTGGCAATGAACAAAATAATTACAAGACAAAATACAACATCTTTAAATCCTTACAAAGTGCAAAGATCAACTAGTTTCCAGCATAAGAAGTAGGCACCAAAATACCACCAGGTCTATTGCACTTATGGTATTAGATGACAATATCAAGTCCACACCAGAGCAGGCACTCAGAATATATTTTACATCTCACAATAGCATATTTTCTTAAAGCTCCTAAGTGTAACAGAAACTAAATATTGTAACTTAAATAGTATGTTGAAATTTGCATTTGTTAGTTTTCCAGCTCAACCCACACTGAAGTCAACCGACTGTGTGAAGTGGACCACATAAAGATAAAATATTTCACGTTTTTACAAGACTACAACAATGACAACTATTTACCAACTGAAGATTTGACCTATAATGTCATGAGAGGTTATTTTGATGGGTGGAAACAAATCTCACCACACCACACTGTGCTCAGACACATGTAAATATGTGAAATCCAGCAAAAACCAGAGTTTTGACAGCTTTTACACTAAAGGTGTGAAATTAGACATTTTTTAAAATGCTCCTTCAACCACAGAGTCAGGAAGTGTAAATGAGTTAAGGCTGTCATCATGACTATTAACTATTAGAAGGCGTAAGACAACTTAAACAGTTTTTGAAAGGTTTTTGAACACGTACATGGCAACAATGAAATTAAACTTTAAAAACAAAGAACTGTGTACAAAAAGTTCCTCTTTGCTAAACCTCATATTCACTGCATGTCTGAAACAACAGAAGAGTATTTTTCTCTGGAGAACATCCTTTAGAAAAGGAGGTAGAACATCGACATATTTCACACATGGTTGCCAGCATGGGTATTATTGTTGCCCCTTTTGTATCAGTAAAAACTTGGATATATATATATTGTTGCTTAATTGAGAGTAGGACTGGAGTTAAAATTAATTTTGTCAACTATTATCATTCAATTTTCGCAGCACTGTGTTTAAATTTCCAAAACTGATCAGACTGGAAATAAAAAAGAATACCCTGAACTAAATTTTACTAAAATGTTTTTCCACATGCAGCAACCTCCAATAATCACTCAGAGTAAGAGTTCAAATGAATTCAAATTCAACTGAATCAATCCTCCTCCTTAAGCAAAATTCTATATGATGTGTGAATGGTGAAAATAATTGAATTCCTTAACGACTGCCTCCATTTGCAGCTGTACCCAAACCTTCATCCTGGAGACATTTCTCTTTGTCACCCCTTTCTTTTCTTAACATTCTCCCCTCTTCTCATTTACTTCTTCCTTTCAGGTTGCGTATGTATTCCTTGACTGTGTCCTCAACATCAGGAACAGCGTAATTTTGTGCTGCATAGATTCCTGTACATGTTCCTACCAGAACACCCATCAATGCTGAAGATCGTAGTCTGGCAACAATGTACCCCGCAAGAAACCCCTTCAGGAACGGAGAGGCCAGCAGACTGCCTCCCTAAGAGGGAAATAAGGGGAGATTGAATGCAGTGTTTCATATTTTAAGCCTTACGTGGACAGGTACATATTGATGCCAGTGCGAGCCTTACTGGAGGAACCCCAACTTGGATCTCCTCTGTCACACGTCTTTGAATATCCTCCAACTGGTCCTTCAGCTCAACAAGGTCCTTCAGCTGGTCCAGGGGATTCTGTGCATGAATAGATTTATACAGAGACAAATGAAACCTCACTGGTTCTGCTGCAGACTAGTGGTGTTGAAAAACGGGGAACAAGAGTGCTTAGAACACAAAATGTAAACAAAAAGTTTGCATCTCAGCTGCATATGGAACGATGTTACTTTATATTACATAACGTTATTTTACTACCTGCTTAAGATTAATCGCTACCAGTGTTTTCATTTTGCAGAAACAAGTCAAACTTCTCACGAAGTTAGGTCATGTAAGCTGTGAAAAAAAAGTTATGCTATTTAGCGAGTGAACATAACCAGTCGGCTACTTGACACCAAGTTGACGCTACCTAAACAAGCTAAACAACACGAAAGCTTGCTGACTGTATGTATCAGCTAAAGTTAGCTGCTAGCTCGAATTGAGAACACTTTAAGGCAAGCCGGTTGTTTTAATGCATTATTAACAGAATGTTCATTTACTGTATGAAGCTGATGGGACTGACCTTGTCATTAGCCATTGTTGTAGTGACGTGACGGCTCTTGTTCTTTTTGCTTTTCTTTGCTTGTCTTTGTTGAGAATGAACTTTACCGCCCCCGCTGGTGGCTAAAGGTAGTGCATGAGCTGCAGTTGAAGGCAAAGTAGGTCAATCTATACCAGGGGTATTCAATTAAAAGTCATGGAGGTCCGGTTAGAAAAAATTCCTCTTAGTAAAAGGTCCGAACCCAAGTCCAGTTCGTGCCTTATAGCCGGCCACTATATCCACATTATCATTTATTATCAATTCCAAAATTGATAATAATTGCCCGTAGGAATGAGTGTGTGTGCGCATGGTTGTATGTCTCTGTGTGTGGCTCTGCGGTGCACTGGCATCGTGCCCAGAGTGTCCCCCGCCTCATGCCCTATGCCTCCGAGATAGCCTCCGGCTCCCCGTGACCCGCTGCGGCGGAATCAGCGGTGGCACTCAGAAGATGACTGGATATGTTTTAGTGAGTGCACAGCTAGCTCCTTTACCTCACCATAAAAGTGAGAACAAATGGAAAAAGTGAGAACAAATGGCATCTTGGACTCACAGGAGACAAGAAAGAAGTGTAGATGAATGAGTGAGGTACTTAACACAGAACTAGAAAGGGATTGCCATCTGAGGAAGAAACAGAAGATTGATGTTGAAAGTTCTATATTTCATATAGAAAGTTCTATATACTAATACATTAAAGTTAATAATCCAATTCTGAGGTTGTAGCACAATGCAATTAAGAGAATATCATTTGAAATTCATTTATCAGATTTCTACATCGTTCACCTGCAATCCTGTGGAACTCCTCCTTGATGATTCTGACGGGTTTATCTCCAGGGAAATAGAAAAATTGGGGTAAAAGTTTCAAAGCGAGCTGCACTGAGCATCTGTCACATTGTACAAACAAACTACCGTTTGCAAATAAAAAATAAAAACTGACCGGAGCACTACACACAGCACTGCTGCAGATGTGAGGATGGATCATGTCATAGGTGTGTGTGATGGATCGGGATGTGAATCGGTACCGATCATAAAGAGAACTGTCTGGATATGACTGGACATCTGAACGCGATACAAAAAAGCATAAATATGTGAATTAATCCGGAAACTCCATCAGGGGGCTCCACGTCAAACGAACATGGCATGTTCGCCTCTAAAATACCTCTAAAATACAGAGTTATTTATAAAACCTTACGTCGGTAAAACTCTCCGTCCAACAGAACCAGGTTTTGAAGCCGCGCAAGCGGCAGTGAAAGGGGCGGAGTCAGAAGAAAACCTGGGTTTGTGGAATAAAACCTGCTACCGACCAGGTTATGTTCAGAGACTCTGTTACTGCGGTAACAAACCCAGAGGTTCAGTTTACCTCGCTACGTGAAACAGGCCAGGGTTACAGCTCTAACCCTGGGTTAAGTTACCTCTCTTTGTGAAACCGAAAACCCTGGTTTTCCCTGATTTCAGGGTTAACCTACCCAGAGTTTCCACTGAACCTGCTTCGTAACACGGCCCCTCCTCCCAACCAGGCTAGCTTCAGAGTCTTTTACTGTGGTAACAAACCTAGAGGTTCACTTTACCTCGCCTCATGACACAGGCTAGGTTTACTCCTCTGACTCTAGGTTAAGTTACCTCCCTTTGTGAAACCGGAAACCCTGGTTTTCCCTGATTTCGGGGTTAACTTACCCAGGTTTTCCACTAAACCGGCTTTGTGAAACAGGCCCATAGTCACTGAAATCATTTATCTGGGCTTGATCCTGCACAATTTCGCATCAGTCAACCTCCTACAAAATAATTGTTGAGTTTGAAGTTCATGTGTCTTAAAGGAAATGAAAGACGCAAAATAACTTCATGTTATTATTTATCATTTTTATCGCAGCAAAAACAAATTTATGAGCCTCTTTGTCCTGTTTCAAAAGCATTAAGTTATATTTGCACAACCTGCAAGTGTTCTGTGTGTTATTCACTCACTGTTCTCACTGCATTGTGTCTGGTGTCATGTTTTGTTGTGATAATTAAGGTTATTCCTGTCTTAAAATGTTCAGATGTCTATTTATTTATCACTTTTTTGCTGTCTCAGTCCTGATTTAACCTTCCAAACATAACCTGTGAGG